>JBAJNP010000937.1:39172-73723 GCA_036877545.1 Yasuhikotakia modesta | reverse complement strand
GAAGAAATTTCATGCTTCCCTGTAAAAGTATTTTTTAGTATTTTTAAAATACAAAAACACAGTAGTTTATTTTGATACATGGTGTGGCTGCTGTATTTTGTAGTTTATTTTGATACACTTAAAATTAAGGTATTTAGTATTTTATTTTAAAATACATTTTGATGTATTTTTGCCCAACCCTGAGTATTAGTGCGCTGCAGCTTTGACAAGACGGACTCTAATACTCACACTGAAAACTTTTCAGATTTATAATAAGTGTTAAATATGGATTCAGAGTTAAATAACCTCAGATAGCTTATAATGCAGCCAGTATTGCTAATAGTTGTGGAGAGTCATCACTTTATGGCATATTTTGAAAGGTACTAAAATGAATCATATTGATTTAGACAGTGCATTGTGCATCTTACATTGACTTTAATGGGATGATTTACATTAATTCATTCTTACATTCACACATACAATAAGCTTTTATTCTCCACTCATGTTTTTCAAAGCTGGGAATCAAAGCATGGGCTTGATAGAGCCAGACTCTTCCATCTGAGCTACAGGAAATCTGTTGCAGAACATCTGCTAACACGAAAGGATTTCAGATATGATCAAGGAAAATTATATTGTTCTGCCTTATGAATTATTTTGTCACATTTATTTACTTAGATCAATTTGATAGTTATTACTTCAAGAGACTAATTAGATGGTCTGTGTATTGGGATTCTTCTTTAAATGTTTATTCAGCATAATTTTTTACTCATTTCTTGTGAATCATATATCACATTAAATGAGTGACCAACCCATTCCTGAAGCCAAATCCTTAGTCACGTTTTATGTGAACTCAAAATGAAACTCTTCTCATACACATGTGTAGAGGTAAGCCTAATCTACTTCTGCAATTTCACACCTAGACTTGCTTTAAACTATAATTGGCTGATGAAGTTTCAGAGGTTTGCAAAAATATAATGTGAGGGAACTGGAGGAAAACAGAGGAACCTGTTCAATAATAGAGAAAGAACAGCACAGGTATGCAGTGTGTGAAAAAAGGTGTGATTGTGTGTTTGTGTGAATAATACAGGGAGGGTTCAAGGGAGTTAATGTGGTGTATAGGTGAGTCTGTGTGTGTGTTTTAGTGTGTGTGTGTGTGTTTCAGTGTGTGAGATGGAGAAGTGGGCAGGCTGCAGCATGAAGGGTTGGTCTATGTCTATAAGAGGAGAATGCTAACCTTCAAATGAACATACTTTAAGGGACATACAGGCTTTTACGCACAGTCAAGAGAAGATCAGGGGCCAGACGCAAAAATGGGAAGACAGAAGGCCATACTGGACAAGCTTGCACAGACTTTGCAGATCCGCAACAAGCTACTGCGCCAAGGATTGGCAGAATGCTTGGGAACTCTCATCTTGGTGGTAGGTATTTTTCCTTAATCATAAATTACTCTTTCAGTGATCCTTTAGTCAGCATTAAAGCTGAGGACAGCAGAACTGATTTTTCAAAGTTAGTCTGATTAGTTCAAAGTTTGTCACATAGCTTTAAATTATGACAGCAGGTTTATGTCTCACATAATCTATATTTAAAGTTAAAAGACATTACCTGTCATTCTAAATTATGCAAAATATCTGGATTTAATTTTAAAATTGCATGCTGTAAGAATTATGATTTGGTCTCCTGCATTTAGTCCTAAGCACAAAATGGAATACTAAATAAACATGCATCATTAATGGTGAACTTGGTGAACAGTTTGTACTATAAATTCTTTTACTTGTACTTTAGAAATATAACCATATCTGAAGATTCATTATGCCCTCATGAACTGTGCTTGGGGCTTTCGGAAGTCATTTGCAAATGACTATGAATGAGGCTAGATAAAATCTTGTCATAAACAAATGTTCTTTGTTAACACTGAAATATACAAAAATACTTCCTCTGTAATTCAATGCTAGTTTCCACTGCAGCAAATGTGGCATATAAAATTTACACAATGCTCAACATTTTTGGTGTATTGATTTAATCTGAAAGACTTCTATACTATTCTATAAGCAGTTACTTTTCCTACAAATATAATATTTAGTTTGGAAATAAATGCAAATATTCTAATTAATTGCTACATAGTCATATTTTTAAAAAATGACATTTCTCAAAAGAGAAGACAAACAGGAAGGAGACAAACATTTCAGATGTAACTGGATGCGTAATAAACACATTGCACACGGGAGGCAGACAGATGATAACAGCTAAAAGGAACTGTAACTTGTTAAGGGTGTGTTGAAGATAGTTAAAGGAGGGGTATGAAATATGACCCTCCTTAAAGAGTAGATTGACACCAAACTGCCACCACCAAAAGCTATCAACTCATTATTTTAAGAAGCACACTAATAGTTTTGAGGTGTGTGGTTTGAGTTATATGAGAGCTCATACTTGAATGCTGAAGTCACTTGATTAACTGAATCACTTAGCAAGTGTGATGTTTGCTGAGTGGTTAGAAAGACATTTAGTGTACTTCAGAAACAAACCACAAAGAGCTTCCTTAACCACACAGTCATTAATGTGCTGATATTAGCTTTATCCGCTGACATGTATCCCAGAGCAGGTACAGGAAGAATAGGTATTTGGTCAAATAATTGTGCAAAAAGAAAACAGAAAAAGAATGAAATTTCATATTCACAGTTATGAGTCATGACAATTTTGAATTAGGTGATGAATTGGCCTTGTGAGTTCAGTGAAATGACATGTGTTAGGTTGCTGAGATTTAGTGTCACAAAAGCTCTTCAGCTCATCCTTATAATTAAAGGATCTTGGAAAAGCTGCATAGCGTGAGCCTGATAATTCTGTTTAACACCACAGGTATCTGGGTTCACTCTGAGGTGACCTTTAAATATGAAACTTTGGCCACAAGTCTGAACTTGTAATTTCTTGTGTCAGAATAGACCTAAGTGCGCATTAAGTTTAAATTTACATTAATAATACTTTAATGTGATTTTTATATTCCAGCTACTAAGCTAATACCTGGTATTACCTTCTGTGACCCACCATTTAAATGTTTAAAAGACCTTCCTCTTTTTCTCATCAATATGTTTTGATATAAGAAAACACATTTTTCTTCTCAGATCATGCTGTGATAAATGCCACATTTGAACAACACATTTTTACCTGTTAGATTAAGCATGCATTGTTTCCTAAATGGTTTTTAACCTGTGTTTTTGTTTAACAAAATTCACAGATGTTCGGTTGTGGTGCAGTGGCCCAAGTGGTACTAAGTGAAGGATCTCATGGTCTCTTTCTCACTGTAAACCTTGCTTTTGGGTTTGCTGCTACCCTTGGAATCTTGGTTTGCGGCCAAGTGTCAGGTAGGCAAAACCATCTAAAATTGGATTCCAAGCCATTGTTGTGCGTGGTTATAAAAACAGGAATTGAGTTATTATAAAAGATTCCTTGTGGGTGACTGCATGTTTTGTCTTCAGGTGGGCATTTAAATCCAGCTGTTACATTTGCTCTCTGCCTGTTGGGAAGAGAAAAATGGAGAAAGTTCCCTGTTTACTTCTTTTTCCAAACACTTGGATCATTCCTGGGTGCTGCTATCATCTTTGCTGAATACCACGGTAAAGCTTTCAATAGAAATGCTCATTCTTGTTATATAAACAATATGATTTTCCTGTCTCATTTTCTGAGACTTCTTTTTGTGTTGTAGATGCAATGTACGACTACGCTGGTGATTCAAATGAGTTGGTTGTTATTGGGGAAAAAGCAACTGCTGGGATTTTTGCCACATACCCCAGCAAGCATCTCACCATTTTAAATGGATTTTTTGACCAGGTTATTAAATCACATGAGAAATATATTATAATTTATGCTTTATTTTATATTATTTAATTTATAGGTTAGTCATAATTATTAATATCACATTAAATATTATATTTATTGCATCAAATGTGTATTATATTAACATGTTTATTATATTAAATATTATATTTTATTATTATATATTATATTATATTTTAATTTATATCTACTATAATAATTCAAATACTGTAGAAAAACCCTTGCCTTGAAATGACTGATTTAACTGATAAGAAGACATCAGTTTATCTTGATTAACATTTAATGTAATGGTCACAGGTGATAGGCACAGCGGCTCTGATTGTCTGCATCCTGGCCATTGTGGATCCATTTAACAACCCGATCCCTCAGGGTCTTGAGGCCTTCACTGTTGGTTTTAGCGTTCTTGTCATTGGCCTCTCTATGGGTTTTAATTCTGGTTACGCAGTCAACCCAGCCAGAGATTTTGGACCTCGTCTTTTCACCGCCATAGCTGGCTGGGGTGGTGAAGTCTTCACGTAAGTGTTTATTTCATTCCAATAATAAGAACAGCTTAGGTATAATATGAAGCATCTTGGAGAACTTTTGAGCTTTGTGTTCTGCTTGCCAGTCTGCATCTGTCAGAGATGAAAGAATTTAGGAATGTTTCTCTTCTGGTTTGCAACAGTGCCAGGGACTGTTGGTTTCTGGTGCCGTTCTTCGCCCCCTTCCTGGGATCCATTATTGGCGTGGTTGTGTACCAGCTGATGGTGGGGTGGCATGTGGAGGGAGAAGCACGGGACAAGAAGAATCGAGCTATGGAGGAGAATATCAAGCTTAATGATGTCACCACCAAAGATGGATCTGCGTGATCTCCATCTCAAGTGTTCTACTTAAGAGTCTCTGGTTTTTAATACAGGTTACATATATAAGTCCACAGTAGAAGTCTTTTCATTGTCAAAGGTTTTTTTTAATTGTCTTTCAACTATTGAATGGACTCCAGACTAAATGTTACATATCTCTAGATATCAAATCTTTCTTCTCACATTCCTCCAGATTCCTCCATTAAGGGAAAAAGGTCTTTTTTCAGCAACACGAATTATATTAATTCACTTTTTTTTAAAGTTAGCAAATTTGTAGTGTAGCACATATCAATATATCCAGTATTTTATGCTTTTATACAAATATACTGCTATGATACACATTTTTTGATGTTCGTATTAGGAAAGGTAACCAGTCCTACCAAACCTTTATTTTTGTTTTTGTAAATATTCTGGATTTTCATTTTCATTTATAGGAGGAGTTTCTCACTTACATTTTAAAGATTACTTATTAACATGTATGTATGTAGGCATTTCATAAAAGCATAGATCAAGGGTGCCTAAATCCTGTTCCTGGAGTGTCAGCGTCCTGCAGAGTTTAGCTCCAACTTGCCTTAACACACCTGCCTGAAAGTCTCTAATCTGCCTAGTAAGACCATGATTACCTGGTTCAGGTGTGTTTGATTAGGGTTGTAACCAAACTCTGAACTGGGCCTCTAGAAGCAGGATTAGGCACACCTGCTGTAGATAGTGGTTAAGTCATGACATACCCTGATAGTTTAATTAGTCTTTAAACTTTTCTTTTTTTCATGTATCTGTTGTTTTAAATCTTTGTTATTTTGTGCCTGTGATTTGAGCATTTCCAAGCAATGGATTGTTACCCTAATAAATTGTGTGATTTTTAGAAGTATCAACAATGTGACATGCAAGTTCTTGAACCCCTTTGGGGTTTGTTGGTTTTAATCCATTTATTTAGTCATGAAACTCATGTCAAAGTAATTGTCAAAAGACGAATGGAAACTGCTTGTATAAGGTCTTATGAAATGATAGGTGTGCACTACTGTGAGAATTTGAACCCATTTACTTTCAGGTACAGGTTCAAGCATATTGCATTTGCTTGAAGAGAATATGGGTGTGTGCAGTTTAAAATATAATACTCTCCACATTCAAAAGAAAAGCAAGCTTTAAACTGGATATTTCAATTACCTCTACAAAGCTAGAACATGTCATTCTTTTAGGGTTAAAGAACTTGTTTGTTATTTATGTAATTATTAACAGAAGAAAACCTAAGAAAACAAAATGTTGCACAGTGTTGATCATACAATAATAACTCACAATTCTGCTACGCGTAAGATAAACATTTGAGTCCATAATCCTTGGTATGTAATCCTTGATATTTTCTACAGATTAAAATGTGTTAAATTTCCCGTTTAAAGAATAACTACTCTTATGTCTGTCACTCTAAGCCAGATATATCAGCAAATCTTCTCACCTTGCTCATATTACACTCCCTTACAATGTCTTTTATTTCTGTAAATATGACTCCTCTAGCTATTCTTTCTTTCCTAACGTAAACAACTTCTGCAGGCATTTTCGGAACCTGTCTTCTTTTTCAGTGAGGACCACTTCCACACAAGTGTTTCTGTTCTAATTCCCACTTTTACGTCAATGTGGGAAAAAAGTTGAACAAGTACCATGACTAACACTGTGCCCTGCTAGAGTACATAAAGTTTATCTCAGTGAAAGGGCATTCAAAGACAGTTTGAGGCCCACACACCTGTATAAAGCTCACAGAACATGTGTTTCATCTTAGATTTTGGCCCCTTGATGTAACGCATGCCAGTCTTAATGAGGTGTGAAATCTGCAGTTATTCCAGTGCTTTTGCACTATTTGAACTGTTTCATAACCTTTTTGTTTGATAACACATAGTATTGTCTTTGGGTGTGGGGTTCTTACATAAACAGGAACCTACAGAGTAATTACATTGAGTGCCCCCCATCGAATTCAATTTCCTGCTCACAAAATTAGAGTGGCAAATCCAGGAGGCTGTATGAGGCTATATCTGACTTGGAAAATGTCAGGAGAAGGAATTTGTTAGAATCCTCTGAAAATGTCTAGTGTAAAGAAATTTCATATTACCTTTATAGTACTAAATTGTGCTTAGGTATTGAACAAGTTTACATGTTTAACTCCTATGCACTGTTTAGTAATATGAGTGGTTGAGAAGCTTGGCTTTCAGGTAAGAATGTGAGAGGTAATATAGCACCCCAGGGCGCCTCTCTTGTTTTGGTCTTTGCAAAAACCTATTACAGACAACACCTGAAAACCTCTCAAAAACTTGCTGTAGCTATAAATACTGCCCTTGGCATCTCTAGGTTTTGATATGTTATTGATGTTATGCCTGTTCAAAAGAACATAAAGTCTTTTCATTGCATGTGTGAAACAATAAATGCTGTACACTCTTTAAATTTATTACTGATGAATGGTTTACCTCAGCCATTCTGCTTAGTTCCACTTTTTAACAAACATGATGTCAAAGCAAAATTGGCTGGTCGTTTTAAAGCACATTCAGTTTATTTCACATTACAGTTTACTAACCTGTGTTGTTTCCTGTTTTGATGTACCAAAAGTGCCTTCAGACATGCTCTTCAACGGGTCACTGTTTTTCTTTGCTGGGAGCTAAGACATCACAGCACTCATAACTTTAAGGAGCTGCCAAACCATATGCTGCCCACATGTGCAAGCCATACTGATGACACACTTTCAAAATGTTTCCAAAGAAAATCCTGTTGACATGAATATCCTCACCTGACTTTTACTTTGTGGTGTTTTACTTTAATCAGACATTCTCTGGATTTTTTTCAGTAGGTTATTAAAACGCCTTAAACTGTCAAAAAGTTCACCAAACCAAACTTAAAAGATACACAAACTGCAAATAATCACTGAATTATTCCACATACTGAAATGAAATGAATGAGTTCCACACATAGAAAAGAAACTACCACTTCATTTCTCCTTTGCACTGTACCATGCAAAAACCATCGTACTTGAATTGTCTTCCCTAGAATTGTCTGCCCTGCCATTGTAATAGTACTTGTATGTCCTAGGCTGCGTGTATGTATTTAGTCAATGTTATAGGCTTAAAGTGTGAAAATGTGTATGTTCTATGTCTAGTGTTGTATATTCTATGTCTCGTGCTGTATATTGTTTATTTATTGTTATTTTTTCTTCCATGTAACACCGCGGTTCTGTGAGACACGAAATTTCATTCCACTGTATGCCCACTCATGTAGAGGAATGACAATAAAGCTCAACCTTAACCTACTGTAAACACAATTTCATTGGGGTCATTGTAAACATGATTAAATCACAATAGTGTAAAAATATTGTGATTTTTTTTGTCTGAACAACAGACAAGTTTGTTTTATTGCATACATTTATAGAGTTGAAGCATTTATTCTGATGTAGGTAAAATGGTAATGCCAAAATAATCTTGACCCATTTTTGTATTCCCAAGGACATCAACATAATTTAACATAATAAAATAATGAAATTAGCTTTAATTGATTTTTAGACCTCTAGCTCCTATTCTTACATTTGAATTATAATATCTGTATTATTTTTGCAATACCAACCCAGGTGTTTGTTGTGGGGTTTACAGTGAAATTAAAAAACAGGAGAAGTGAAAGCAATGAAATGCTCTAATCCTTTTTTTGTATGTTTTTGTCTCCACACCAGACATGATTTATTTGGAACAAGTACAGAGGGATTATTGCAAATACCTTTGCGAAACTTTTGTTGTACACACAGTGCTGATGTGACCATCATGTTTATACATCAGCTTTTCAGTTTCTTATTTGTGGCTTTAACTTTAAAATCTATTGTGACAGTGTATTGCACAATATTGTGTCTTTTATCTATGACCTTTTGTGCCATTCTCAGAGAATCACCTATTGTTATTTCAGAGCACAAAGTCATGTTTGTCAGTTTGTGTCTTTTTTTAATTAGGATATAGAAAAAGGAGAACCACAAATTTCAGTGTATCATTCCATTTTAGTGTCACACTGTTGCATTTATTACAGACATGCATGATTTAAGATGTACAAATAGTTCCCAAGTTTAATTTAGAAATAATTTACTCTTGTTTAAAAGATCTTTTGTCAGGAATTATAACTGATCAGATTATTTTTCATTTTTTGCTTCCTTTTGGGTTTTTAAAGAGCAAGATGCATGTAGATGCTGCATTGGACCATAACAACAAATTGCATAACTGTATGCCTGTGGGAGAGGAGAATAGGTTGTGATTGGAGATATGAATACACAGCCAAATTCTTTTGGGTGGGGACATCCTCTATTATCAAAATGAACATCCTATGGGAGAGCACATGTTCTGTTCCTTTGTATATCTACAAAGACTATTACAAGCAATTCACGTTGACCCTTATCATATGTGGAGGTGATACCTATATTGCATGTTTGAGAGCAGTGATATTATCCTGTACTCGACACTAGATTGTACACTGTAAAAGCGGGTAAAAAAATACCACACTGTAAAAGTGTAGCAGGCAAATGCAAATCCATACAAATGTTAGATATACATTCAGTGTTATTCTTCTGGTTACGTTCATCTTATCTCTGGCAGGTTTCTCTTTCTGTAATTTTGCCATGGCAACCTCAACCATATGGCTTTTTTGGTAAATAATCACTCATATAATGCCAATAAAACAAACCATTGGGTTCAGAATATCATAAAAAAATGTGGCAAACTCAAGATGTGAATACCTGCTTAAACACACTGTTTTAATACTGCTATCACACCCCGTTACTGGTACAGACATGTCTTGCTCCTGTTACCTTGTCTACAAGTGTTTTAGCTAATAAATACAGCAAGGGAAAAATAAGTTATGTACCTATATTGCATACTTACTTTTCATTAAAAAATAGACAACATTTATATTTAAAAAAAAACAAACAAGAAACTAAAACCACAGTGCCACAGACTACAGTGGAATGCAGATGTGAAAGATATTTGTGAAACATGCCCTCTGTTATCTGTTTAATCTTACCTCTGTCAGGCAAGGCATGTGCCATAATGCTCTTAAATTCTTTTAGGCAATGTGCAGTAAAATTGAAAATTTCAATTTTTGTGAATATTTCTTAATGAAATAAATTACATATGTTGCTTAAATCAAACTCCTGCTTTTTTAAAGTGCATCTTAATGAATTAAGTTAGAAATTATGTAATCATTATTTAACAGTGTTGTTTTGTTTCATAGTTTGGTTTGCCAGAATAAACTTGTGTCTTAAATAGTGTGAAGCAAGAAAACATGACATACCCTTCAAAGTAGCGCACACAATACAATTTCTTTTATGCTGACTATAATTTTTCATGCTTTCATGTCAGCCTGTCATTTAGGCCTCTCTCCCGCTCTACATGTCTGTTTCAAACAGGCTTTCCACCCTAAAAACACACCTGCACAGACATGTTTTCCATTTCTTGGCTGTTGTCATTCAGTGAACAACATTTTTTAAAAAAAAAAAGATATAAGGTTAAGTTTGCTTAATAATGATAAACCTGACATAACAGTTGATGTTGCGCTTCACTTTAACAGGAACACAGTTTGTATGCCAACAGTAAATTTATTCTAAAATGGAACTTACATGTGATTTAAACAAATTCAATCATATTAATTTTCTCACATATTCTATGCTAATATGATTCAGCTCAAAATAACTTTAGTTAGGCATGTGCAGAGCAAGAAAAATATACATTAGTGTTAAACATAACACTTATATGTTTTAAATTCATATTTCTGGCTTAGATTTAGAGCAATATATTAAATAAAATACTAGTACTGTGATGGTTTTATCATTAGCGGCATTTCTAATTCACTGTTTAATACACACACAAACAATATAATTCAGATAGGCTTTCAGTGTTAATTACAGTATATTATTTTGCCTTTAAGGTTAAACCAAATATGTCCTGAAGTTACCTTATATTTTTTGGCAAGGTACAGCATGCTGTCTTTGATCATGGACCAGCCTCAGTTTTTCCAAAATTCAACCTTTTATATTTCTGCAGAAGGCTGGTATTCTGTTTACGAGGCCACAGTAATCCCTACAGATGTTTGTGATTTTTGTAAGATGTTGGTATGTGAATAGTACCGTTTCTTCACATAAGATCTTATCACTATAAACTTCTGCTGTAAACAACTGAACCTACAAAACATTAATATAAGAGCTATATAGAGCTTAGTTGGTTAAGTATGTTTCAAACAGTGGTGTGACTGTTCCATCTTTCCACTCAACAAGGATCTCTCCTCGCTGAATGATGGTGGACTGGGCTGGTTTCATGGAGTGTTGAGTAAGGGGGGCTCTCTCACTAGGCACCGGAGAACCAGGTTGACTGGCCTCTCCTGTTGGAGTGTAAGATTTCAGCACAACAACAGTCTTCTTCCTTCTGAGAAAGAAGAGAAGAAAGTAACAGACATTAGTAAAGGTGGAACGCTTCCTTGTTGTGTTTGACTGTTAAAGTTTCCTTGTTTTTACTTATGAAACTGATCTATGTACAATCACGTGTGACTTCTCAGATGCCATTGAGATATGGCATCTATCAGACAAAGATACCTAAAATGAAAAATGTTTTACCTGTTCTGATAGATGTTTAGGATGAGGATAACAAGTCCAAGTAGCATGGCCAAAGAACTCAGAAGTAGCATTGTTATTTTCCAGCCCGTTCCTGTTAACAAACACTGTTAGCATTATTTACAAAATATTGCCAAAATATTTTATTTTGTACTTTGTTTTGCTAACATTTTGAACTCAATCCTCACAGAGGAGTCCATATTCTTTAGGTTTCTTGTGCTCTGCTGCCCTCACGTGGAGAAAAGGTACCTCAGCTATCAAGTGACTTTTAAATATTCTTTCCTATTTAATACCACCTAAAACTGCTAAAATGATCATTTAAATGTCCAATATAAATGGACACTTTCCATTCTCACCATAATCTGCGGTATAAACATTTACAGACGGTCCCTCAGGTTCTGTGCTATTTTGAGAATCAGGCAATGCCTCCAAGGTCTGTATTGCTGTGGTGGCTGTCACATCATTTCTCCCATCTTAAGAAAAGGAATGCAGTTATTAAAACATAATTAATCATATAACAATTGTTAGAAGAATCACAATATACAACTTTTGTTTTAACAGGTGTTAAAGTAAACAGAAAAATAACCAAATAATGTACCGGTCTGCTATGACAAGAATGATGCTTCGTAGAATTCTGCAGATTTTCAACTAATGATATGTATGAATCAGAAAATGAAGTTATGAAATGTAATATGACACAGGGACCTATGCATTAAATGGGACCTTTATAACTAGCTCTCTTACAATGCCAATAGCGAATATTAGTGAGGATTCTGGGTCCAGTCCAGGACTCCTGCAACACATTCTGGCCATGATGTGTGCTGTCTGCCTCCTCGCATACCGTGTGATTAGCCAGCGTTCTCCACTTGCTGCCTTTCCCGCGATCTTTGGAAAGGAAGAGCTTGGAGGAATTGTGGCGGGTGCTCAGGTGCAGACCCTTGCCATGTAAAGTCACAAGACCCTTTTTAGAGCAACTCCAGGTCTGGTCCTCAGAATCCTTCTCCTCAGACCTGCAAGCTTGCAACCAAACAAGCTCATGGTCCTGGATCTGGGGTGCAGTTAAACACCCTCTTCTCTGTGGATTGCTGAGGGTTCGGGTCACCGGATTCCAGTTCCATTCCTGAGGAGCAGAATCTGCTCTGCACTCCTGCAGGGATAAACTACCTCCATCTTCATTTACCTGTACACATTTTCTCAGCTCTTCATTTCTGATCCTAAATCCAGTAACTTCTATAAGCAAAAAGGAAATGCATTATTTTAGATTGTAACACGTTCTTAGAATACATAAGACAGGTTAGGTGATGTCATAAATCATAAATCATTAATATGAATGAAAAAAAATCATAATCATGGAAACTCTGTCATGTGATAAGACAATAGGAGTTTTTTGCTAACATACTGTAACTACAACCAAATTGGCAAATAAATGCATATTCTATAGATATAAACTGTTGACAATCAGACCACCATTCCCATTTAAAACTTATGACAACGATCATATTATGAATCATTTGCTGTAATTTACATGATTTACAAAGATTCAGAAAGTGCCATTGTTATTTGTATGCATAGCTGAGTTCATCAAATCACCAAAAAACTGTACCTTTAATAGCCAGTGTTGTCAGAACAAAAGTCCAAAATCCTGTCCAATTTCCTTCCATCAGGGGAATATATAGCGCAATTATAAAACAAAGAAAAAAATCCACACCCAATTCCCGGTTAGAATGTGCTCTGATTCACGGATTAAACCCAGATTATCACCACGCCTGATATGCCCCTAAAGCAAAGCAGCAAACGTGAGCGAAAGGCTGTTCATCCACAGCATACTGGCCACTGTAGCAGAACAGACTTTTCTTGGAAGCCGCCAAGAAATTTATAGTGCATAGAGCGCAAGAACTCCTCAAAGCATGAATGCTAATGGTGAAAGGCAAGTGCCCTTCCCACGCTGAACAAAAGGCGAGAAGAACAGTTAAAACAAACATAAACACGAAAACAACCCAAAAACGTATGGCTATCGCAAAAATCTCATAAACAGCGCTATGCACATTATAACAAAACATGAACTTGATGTAAAAGGCGTCTTTTCAAACAACAGCTTTGAAACACGCTTTATAGCTAAGCATAGGAAAGTCATTTACCATAGTAATTTACAGAGGTTTAATGTACAGCGAAGATCCTTATATTGACGTGGCACAACAGCTTGAATGGCATTCCATTCATGACACATGGAGATGACAGAGCTTCTGTTCCCGTTGCTATGCTGTTGCTAAGCTGATGTCCATTGAGCACAGCATGTTTTTACGTTTTGGTGTTTCTAGGTGTAAACAACTTACTACTACTACTACTACTTCAAAGAGCACTACTGAAACAAACTGAAACATTTACAAACAAAAATGTAAAAATAAAAACGAAACATAAAACCTTACATCTAAATTTTATTTAGATTATTTTCAGTAAAATGTTACATTTAAGAAAGCCATAGAGCGTATAGTTTTTTAACCTACTTTTTGAATAATTTGCATTATTTTTAACATTGACATAGCTTCTGTGGACTGTAGAGTATGGAAGTACCTGTAGGTGATTTCAGACACACCACTGACGTTTGGGTTTGGAGAAAAACATTCCTTTCACTTGAGAGGCTTAAGGAACAGTTCAATTCCTTTGAAAGGAAACTTTGTGCCTCCTACAGTATGCTAACAACCAAATCTTTCACAAGTGGATCTGAAGGACACTTTGAAAGGCTAGTGTAGGTTGTAGGTCTAGACTTAACAAGCTGCAAGAGTTTGCAGCTGACATAAGAATGCTTTTAGAATGCACACAAAAAGTTAATGAAGTGATTTAATCTAGGAGTTAAATGTCCCACACTATCCTCCAAATGCATTTTAACATAGTGCTTAAAAACAAGCATTACCTTAAAAAGCATCTAGAAAGGCGTTTTAAGGGAAGTTGACATTTAAGACATCTAAATGTGCACTCAGGTTTAAGTTATGTGTGCAATAACATGCACAGTCACGCCAATAACCTTTTTCTGTCAGGACTGTAGCTGTTGTTTTAGACATCTGAGCAGTTTGGCTGCTCACTGTACTGGGTATTTTGAAGTCAGACTGTACAAATGCTCACTGTGTGACAAAAGCTTTAAACAGCATGGGCTGAGTGCATGCATGCTTGTTCACATCACTGAGCGGTCACATAAGTGAGATTTGCAGCCAAACATACTGCAGCAAATTAGGACTGTGACTACATATGTTTATATGTTTATTTACACAGACATTCATCCCTATTCTTTCAGTGAGTGCAGAAGGGGATTCAGAGATCCAGGTACCCTGAAAACTCTCACAAATGGACAAACAACATAAATGTAAGCTTTGTCTAAAGGTGTATTCCCAACTTATTCAGGCTTATATTCTCATGTGCATATAAACACTAGATCCTTATAATGCATCTATTGCTCCAAGGCTTTTCCCATGGGAACAGTATGAATGCCCACATTGTACTTTACACTGGACAGGCTTCTTTCACCTGCCTGGAATGTATATAACACATAAGCAATAAAACACATGGAAATATTTGACCACAGTGATGAAGAGATGTGGGTAAAGAAGAAATCTAATGACAAACGAGGGCCATGTGGTTTGTACAATTTACAATTTGTGGTATGTTTACATATAAAGTTAATGTTAGTCTTTTTGAAAAACACGTTTTGAACAGAATCCCGTTATTCTGTAAACCTGCATACTTATAAATCAGATGTGATGTGATATTTATAAATAAATAAATGTTTTGATATTATTTATATATTTATATATGTATTCACTTATAATTACCTAAATATATTTTGGTAATTCTCTTACATCTGTGTGCTTTTTTATTTTTTAAACATGCAAATTGTTGTATATGCAAAACCTGGAAAAACAGCTTATAGATCAGACATATTTATTTAAATTATAAAAACTTTTAGAATAATTTGTTAAAAGTTTAGTCTTTCAGACGCATAAAAACGCACGTCACGCCCAGTAACGTCGAAATGACGTTATGCACACGTCTGTGATGATGTACGCAAGTTTGCTCCGTCCCTATGGCTGCAAGAGACGCGAAATGGTGAGAGCTTACTGGAGCAAGCCCAGTATTTCATCGGGCAAAATAGCTTTAGCTAATAACCCTTTAGCTAATGTTCAATGTTCCAATAACTGACAGCCCGTCTTATGTCAGTTATATATATAGAATCGTTGTATTTGGCTTTACTGTTCCTCTTAAGCAAAGAAGATTAACTCGAGAGAGCATACAGCATCTACAATCTACGGTAACGTTATTAGGTAGAGTCCCTATTAATGTTTAGCCTAAGGAAAACATTCAAATAACTTAGAGCGGATTTCCATGGTCGTGATCTGTCTTTCAGAAATAACATTTCCAGCTCAACACAGTTAGGTACTCATCATTTGTTCGAAATGGCTAAGATGTACCACAAGGAGAAAAGCATTCAGATAAAGAGCAGCGCCTCTGCGTTGTACAACAACCTGAGCGTTCTGCGCATCGCGCCGCGTTGCCTCACATACTTCACTGTGGTACATGCTAACGTTGTGAACATGGTCAGCGCTTCTTGGGATGGACTGAATTATTCCCATCGACAGCTGCAGTCTAAAGAAGGCAACGTGGCCACAAGTTCCTCACTTATTATGCAGGTAAGACAGATTTCCATTCTGATTGTTTGTTCAGTGTCAGTCCAAAAGGGCTATGTTAAATTAGTGTTAATGCTGGCCATGTGATGTTTAACCCTGTCTTTGGTCTGACAGGCAGCCTGGTGTGTTCTGCCCTCAAGAGATCTGCTTGTCCTCACTTCTCAGAAAGGGATCCAGGTGGGTCACGTCTTATGCAAAGTTCTACATTGAAACATTTATTTGCCTGGCATCCAGGTCTGAAGGTATGTTCATTTATTAGATGTATGAATCCGATGGATCCATAATGGTGTATTGGCATGCCCTGGACACACCAGAGACCCCCACAGGTAAGTGCACAGGCTTAGAAAACAAACCTTAGCTCTTTATATTGGCAACCCCTTATGAAATAACTGATAAGCATTTGTTGTTATTATTGTGTGCCTGGAAATATGATCATTTTAATGCAAATATCTGTGGTGTTCCCCAGCTAAGGCAGTGTTTGCACGAGGAATTGCAGCAGTTCGGGAAAAATACATTTGTGTTGGTAAGTGGCTAAAAAATGTGTTTGCAAGCCACACACAACATTTCTTAGCAGTTTCAGCATGCATGTATACCAGAGGTTCTTCTTAATGTGTTTCAGGAGTCTCATCTGGTTCAGTGCTGGTATTTGATGTTCCCAGTAAGGGGAGTAACATCACCTTGTCCGAGGTTCTGGAGGAACACAAAGAGGCCATCACAGATATGGCCTCTGAGTGTTCAGGGAATATGGTATTAACTTTATTTCCTTTTCATGGTCGGTGTTGTATTTGCAAACCTCTTGCTTTAACTGATGTCTGGTGTTTTTGGTATCTGGTGGTATGAGTGTTTTATTGGTAAGTTAAGTTATTTTTTTTCAGGAGTGCATTGCTGATTTAGTTAGTGCCGATGACTCAGGACTCCTCTGTGTGTGGAAATCAGGAGAAGATTTTCAACTGCTTAACAAGATCTCTGGTTTTGAGTATGTTAAAGCATTTCTCATTATACAAGTGTGCCAGACAACCATTTAAATGTCAACTTTAGCCAGATGCACTTTTGGCCACAGTTTGGCTGCCTGAGACAAATTTTTAGCATCCTTAAATATTTCTGTGGCTCTAGGTCAAAATCTGTAGTCATAGATCAGGAGTTTGATATGCTTGCCAAAAAAATAATGACTCCACAAACAGATTTTTGCTTTAAAATTCTGGCAGTGTCAGAAAACTTGACACAGTCCTGCAGTGTGGCTTCTCCTACAACAAAACAAGAACCAACATAAGTGCAGATATGAATTGATGCTAGAGCTTGTTTTGTTTGCCCCCAATGTTTTAATTTCACTTGAAAATGCGACTCTCTATCACTGAACTTGTTGTAGACTGATAACAAAAATTACTGGATGGATGTTGCATGTGTCCATTTTATAGTCTTGACATTGTCCTGTCTGACATTAATTAAACAGCTGACATTAACAGCTGATATCCCACATTTAAGCAACAATTGTATTTGACAAACAACAATTGTAATTGATCTTAAATTATGACAATTAAACAGTTAAATGTGTTGCAGCTTAAAATAGCATTTGTTCATGTTTTTAAATGGACCTCAGTCATAAGTACAAATACTGTCATAAGTACATGAATGAAACATGCAATCCTCTCTTAGTACAAGCTGTTCCTCAGTAAAGTTGTGGAAGGGGACAGTCATTGCGGGCTATGGTACAGGACAGATCCGTCTGTATGAGGGGGTCACAGGAATACTACATGCAGAGGTTAATGCCCATGCACGCTGGATCTACTCTTTGGACATTGCCCCTTTCACTGGACTGGTAAGAAAATAGAGAATAGAATTATGTAATCAATATGTATTATGTATGCAATCTATGCAGTACAGTTTACATGTAAAGCTATGCTTTAAGTTTGGTAATCAATAATAATACCTGTTTTAATTGATCTTTTATTTAACTTCATACTGCTTACTTTTAACATTATACTACTAGAATACTTTGTAATATTTTTAGTTTATGAGTTTAATTTTGAAGTTTTGAGTTTCTTTTTATTCAGCAGTATTCTTAAGACCACAGCTCTCATGTACTGATTTTTTTGGTCCAATGAAAAGCTGCTTTCTGCAGCTGAAGACTCTTGGGTTCGAGTGTGGCATCTGAGCCTGACCCCAGAGACTAACAGTGTAGAGGTAAAACCAGTCACATACACACCTTAGTCAAAAGTCATACCTTGCACTGTGATACATTATAACATTTAACATGTAACATTATATTCCTGGTGATATATCGTTACATATACTATGAGTTTATTGCACCCTTCCAAACAAAATTTAGCACAAACTGACCTTTCTATTGAGTATGATGTTGTAAAGAACTTCAGATGTTGCATCAGTTGCTAGAACTAATATATCCTGCTTACACACTCACATACACTTTTATCTGCCCTTTCTAGATCGAGCACCTGTACAACGAGTGTGTTATCGATACTCAGATTTGTGGAGCCAAGTTCTGTGATGGGGACGGCTATGCTTTTGCAGTGACCGGCTATGACTTGAGTGAGATAATTCGCTACACGCAGGCGTAGACGGTAGAGGACATAGACTTTCTCATTAGACACCGGTGTACTGCTTGTGTTTGTGTCTCTTGTCATGTGAGAATCAGCTGCAGCAGTTGCTATAGTTATCTATAGCATGTTCTATAGGAAGACAGTCATGTCTGAATTTGATATATCTATCATCAGTCTGGATGTTTTTATCAATAGTTAAAGGCACTGACTGAAATAGGCTAAAATGCCCCACCTGAACACCAGGTGGCAGTATTGTTGATGGTATGTGTAGCCAGTTGTGGTTACTTCAGGTACAAAATACACTGTTTGTACTTTAATATTGGGGTAAAATGCATCACAATGTCTGAAAAGTGTATAGAGTCGCTTTCAAACTGGGAGTAAAGCATCATATAAAATAAATACTAGACATTTTTGTCTTAGTGTTTTGTTGCTCATTCATTGTTTTTTTTTTTCACTATTACAGAATGTCACACATTACAGTGTTTGCTTTAAATCATTTTAGTAAACTTATATGAACATTTTTCTTTATTCTATTTTAAGACTTAAAATAGTTTTTAAAGTATTTATTACATCTGAATATTATATTTAACAACATTTTGCTGTATGTACTTAAGTTCTGATATTATATTATCTGATAACTATATTAGTGACAAGCCAGCAAAAGATGGCAGTATAACTTTTCTTTGCATACATTTCAGTATATAGTAATAATGAGAAGCTTGTTGGTGTGTTTGATGCATTTCTAGGACATTTTGGAGAGTGTTTTGATAAAAATTAAACCATGTCATGTTTATGTTAAACAAATCTGTATTAAACAAGTAGTTACCATATCACAAGACTCCATCATACTTAAAATATACAATACCAAACCCAAAGAAGCCTTTATATCTCATTTCTGTATGCACTGTGTTTTAACTGTCCTTGAGGCTTTGCATAACCTTAGAACTATTGGTATTTTAGCATATTGTCATGTCAATTTAATATCAGTTTATATTTAAGCATCATTATTGTCAATAACTACATTTTATTTACAGTTTAGCATCAGTTAAAACACTTCCCTTAATGCTTGTTTGTTTGTCCTTTAAACAGAGTAAAGGATTTTGTTTGTCAGATGTGTCCTTCATGCACCTGTTATCTCCTTCATTACAACCTATTATCACGCTGTAAAATTTGGTATTACATAATTCATCTGAGCAGGACTCAGGTGTGTTTCTCTGTTTTTGGGTCATTGCAGAACACCAGAGACATACACATTATCACATCAAGATGTTTTATCAGCAACAGCCTAACAATATTTGCAATGTACTCATTGCACCATAATTCCCCATAATGTTTCTGTCTATAATTTGATAATTCTGTTGTTGCTTTAGCGTTATCCACACATAACCTTTCATACCAGCTTGTTGTTGTTAAACAAATTCTCTCTTATGTAAGACTTTTAACTTTGTCCTATGAATGACACTTTCGTGCCCTAGTATCTGTTATACAGAGAGCGTGAATATCAATGACACAGATATTTCTAATGGAAGGAGAACAGAGCAATGACCATCAGGTTTGTTGACGGACAGAGAGGCAGTCGGGGTAGCATTAATGAGAACTCCATTGGCTATGGGTTTAATGGAATTATGTAACGCTGCTGTTCAGCATGGACCACAGAACGGGAAAGATGTGTTTAAGGTCATTGTTTAGTGGGATCTGAGGTAATATGTGCTATGGCTGGATTACAGGCCATGTAAAATTCAATAGTGCTCTCCACCACATCAGATATGAGGCCTCGGGGGGTGGGAGGGGAGAATGACAGTTAGCATGGCACAATGCGGTACTAGCGAACCCTGGATGCTCATTTATTAGCCTTAAAAAGAAACACAGGAAGGGGATGTCTGGGTACTGATAATCATGTGTGCCTTCTGCACCACAACCACTAAAGCCTAAACGGTTTTATGCAAATGGGATTAAGTGTTGACTTTATACATATATTCTGTCAAATTAGGCAGTAGGTGTAAATATGTGTGTATTTAGGATATAAAAATAGAATAGAATTTGTCTTAGCAAAACAAATGAGCCATGTTCTGGAAAATGTAACACCACATAATTTGATATATGTTTTAAAATAAAGTTACAGAAATAAAAGACCAAAAATGACGAGAGCTAAAACTTGCATTGCTATCATTTCAACTTGACAGCTACACATTTTATGTGGAACCAGCCCTAGGGTTTTAAATAAGCATGCATTAGTTGTTCAGTTTAGCCTTTGACTAAACCCATATTTGGTTTCACAAAAGCCATAACAGGCTCATTAGTTTGAATGAAATGTTTTGATGCAAAATGTTACATATTTATTCATGCAAATGAGAGGGTAGAAGGTTTGGAGGATGGCAAAGACATAAGTGACCATGATCATTAAACGTGTCGGATGCTTATATTTTTCATTGATGGTAAAGGGATGTTAAAAAAACTTTTTCAATTGTGCAGATTCATCTGTATGTGTGCTTAAAGTTGCAACAAAACAACGTCATGTCTGTTTTTATTGTATTTTTAGCAACAGCCAAACCCAGCGACCTGACTTTGATGTTCAGCAAACAAAGCCATGGGCGCATCCCATTAATGTGAATGATTAATTTGGAGACGTCTGGATGGAGGACACAGCATTCGCTCCCCCTCCCCAGACTTTTTAGGATCCATCAGTCTTAAAACTGAGCCTGCTGGGAAAGCTCTCTACACAGGGATTGACAAAGTAAATCCTCACCAGTCTGGAGCTGAGGGAAAAAACAGAAGCGGGAGGAAATTAGGGAAAAGTGTCTCCTGGAAATGGTTCATATAAATAGACTAAAATCAGTAGGAGGGGGAACAAGGTGGGGGATGAGATACACAAACAAGACAGCAGAGATAGAGACTAGAAATTCTAGAGAGTGACTGGAGTGAGTGAGAGAGAGAGGTTGGTTGACACCATGCTGATGAATCATCTGGTCATCTTAAGAGAAAGAGAGGGATGTGCACACCCAAGCTCAAACAGCTGCTCCTGTCTTCTCTACAGGGCGTGATAAGAAGAAAACAGGAGAGTGAGCTGTTTAAGGGGCGTGTCTAATGTCCTAATGATGGGACAATAGAGCAAAACATTTGTGACTGTGGTTAGTCATGGGGTCACACCTTAATCATAATGAGGCAAACCATACAGAAGCCGGTTATGGGATGTGTGAGCTTTTAAAACTTGTGCTTGAAATGAAACAAAAGAGGATTGGAATGTAGAACTTCTGGAACGTTAAAGGGAACATTCACCTTAAAACTGTCACATTTACCCATCCCCATGTTGTTCCAAACCTGTATGACTTTAATAAAGACTGTTGATGCTATTTTTTTCACTAAATTGCTCCTTTAATAAAGGGGTGTCATCCGGCTAGAGGGCCAGTGTCCTGCAGAGTTTAACTTCAACCAGTTCTGACACACCTGCCTGGAGGTTTTTTAGTCATCGTGAAAACCTTGATTAGCTTGATCAGGTGTGTTTAATGTTTAATAACTGTTTCACATTCTGTTACAAACATCATAACCAGATGATAACCAGAAACTAACACAAAGTCAACCTGTCAAGTATCGAGTAAGTTTCATTATGAATAACCTTCTCATAAAATGTAAATAACTCACCCTGACAGGTAACTGACACTCATAGGTGTCAATTGAGAACTAAATGTAATTCCATATGATATATTAACATTTCAATATTTTTCCAACATTTTCTGCATAACATTCACTAAAATTACTTGTCTGTACCATTGTTCCTGGCAACCAGTTAATTACAATGCAATCAAAGTGTTTTAGTGTTAAGCAGGCAGACTTTTTGCCATCTACAATGAAATGGCAGTATGGGGCCATTTGTAGTCCCTGATGGGTCAGTCAGTCTTAATGGGCTTTAAGATAGCAGGGTAACATTGTCATGATGGATCTATCTGTTTTTCCACAATCCAATCAAATAAATCTTTTCTGTTACTAATTGGTTTGGTTACTGCATTATGCTTTTGCAGCAGATTTTATTGGAGTTTCTTTTGGACACAAAAATAGCTAGTGACAAGCATACAATATGCTAATTTGTCTCAAAACCCCATTTACAGTTTATTATGTATATAAAGCTACTTTGTTTATTAGCATTTGACCAAATTTGCAAGTTTTGAGCCAGGTAGGGCACAAGTATGTGAGTTTGCCAGAGAGTAACAAACAGCCCAGTGGTTTGGCACTATAGCATACAGACATCAGAGATTAACACATTAGCAGGGGCAGTTAAATTCTGATGATGGTAATGTGTGGATTTGGGGGTGGGAGGACACACCCATGACCATTTTTTTTGGCCCTGCAAAATTAGATGACAAATAGCATGTGTACTCCTTAGGGAACTACAGTCTATGTACAGGCATTATATGTTGTAATAATTTACAGTCATTTGTAATTTCGGTTTACCTTTATAACATTAGATGTAAAATAGTTTCTCAGACCTCAATGAAGCCGCTCTTCACCCTTTGTACTTAACTTTGTTTTAGTTAGATATTTAGCTAGATAGCCACTTCATGATTATGTCAACTAAAACTGTTTGCAGAGCAGCAAGACCTTTCCAGGGAGTTCCTGGTAATTTCTTCACAGTGTGTTCAGACCTGGTTTCATATGTCAACTTTAAAGTCAATATGTTTTGATCTGTATCACATGAGAAACCGGTGACTTCATGGCAATGCTTAAAGATATACTTAAGATTTAGATCTAAAGCAGTTACATCTATTCATCCATTACAGCCTCTAATGTCACATAGTGGAAATTAGGTTTTGTTGACTTTTCAGAGTTTTTCCACACTACAACAAACTGAAACATTTGTTGAAACAAGAACAAGACTTTGTCAAGGGAGTGTATTAATGTTGTCTTAATAGTAAGAACAAAGGTAGATGTCTTTTTCCATATCTGTATGCTTGTTCCAAAATTTATTGACTACAAATATTAACCTACAGATTTTACAGATGTTGTATAGATTTGACCTTTTTGCCATCTTAAAAAAACTAAGAACAAACAGTATCAGAAAACTGGCTGCAGGCTATAGTGAATATTAATTACATATGTAATTGCTTTGAGTAAACATGGGGCTACTGTGGGTTATGTACTACTGTAGGTGTGGAGTGTGTGGTGTGAGTATGTGTTTGAATGCTCCAGCTGTGTTGTCACTCAAGTTCAATAGTTAAACACACTAGCCTTTGCCCTCTGAGAGTATCTATATTTGCTGTGCTGAGCAGAAATTTGACCTAGTCATAACTACACAGACTAAAACACAAATCTACCCTAATCCTTTCATCTGCTTAAACACCTAAGGTGCCTTAAATTCCGTCTATTTGGTCCTTTTGTTGTGCATACCAGCAATTTTATATCAAATTTATGACACACGACTTGCACTAAACAATGCACTATAAACAACTCCAGTGTTGATTAGATTTTAGCTTCAGTTCATTAACAGTTATGTTTCTTGTTCCAGTCAGTAACAAACACAGGCTACCACAGTCACAAGATCCTAGAGGCCGTGACATCGGAATGCCCTGTAAATAGAACCCCTATACAGGGAATTCTCCTCTCGAGCAGGTTTATATAAAAGACTGGGTCGATGGACCTGTGTGGTGTCCAGATGGCCTTGCAGGCCTGGACTGCATGATCAAAAGTGAACAAACATTAAAATCTAAATGGAGCAGAACGACAAACATGGAAGTCTGTTCATTTGTTTTTACCCGAACATTAAAGGGAACAAACAGTGTGTAAAGATCAAATAAAGTGTAAAGATCACAGTTTTGGTGGAACTGTGGTCATATATGCTTTATGAAAAACCCTCTGAAATATCTGAAATAAGTTTTTGGTGTCTAGATGCTCTACCACCAGAGCTCCTGTATAGCTCAGTTGGTGGAGCATTGCATTAGCAGCGCAAAGGTTATGGGTTTGATTCCCAGGGAGCATATGTACTGGTAAGAATGTATAACTTAAATGTACTGTAAGTTGCTGTGGATAAAAGCGTCTGCCAAAATGCATAAATGTAGGTTTTACTTTAGCATTTATGAAGGATTCTTAAAAATTCTATTTATGCACTTCAGGTATTTTAATATACATTGCAGGAGGTTCAAACCTTTCACTTGGGGGTTATGGTGGGGCTCCCAAAGGTATTAAGTATTGTGTAGTGCAGCATCCGTAAGCTAAATGGAAACCATCTGGAACCCTTATCTGAAAACACAAAGCTTTTAGGTTATTTATTTATTTGTGTATTTTAAGCACTTCTGGCTTTTGTTAGGAAAGAGAGGAAAGCAGGTAACTTGATTAGACCATAATTCTGGACAACACAAAACTGAATTTAAGTTCTGAATTTAAATATAATGTTGTATAAATTTATAGTATGTGACATTTTTAATTTATCCCAGTTCAGGAGACACGTGTTGTTAACCGTTGTTAACCAATTGTGTGTGAAGTGCAATCTGAGAGCATTTGAAAACTGTAGAAAAAACTTTAAAAACTCTCACTCAAATGTTTTTTTTTATCAGAGCTATATTAATAATCCAATAAAACACACCTACTTATTCAGATTCCCCTAACCACTTAATTTCAGAGGCCAGTTCTCACCTGACATTAGGGTTAATAAATAGCCATGAGATGTCAATAATCTTGGTCATGATAAGAAGATGTCAGGGTAGTGTACGCTCTACTCGTCTCTGTTTCCATGGCAACCCCAAAGTGCTGCTTGGAGGTGTGACGCTGCTAGGAGGCATGTGCCAAAGCCTACTGCCTGTCTCTCGTTCGCTAAGTTTCTATTCATAGCACTCAGTGGTAAGCCATGCTCAGGATGGGCATGTGGTGGCTACAGTTGGGCAATGCAGCCCAACCCAAATCGGACAATACCATGCTGATATCAGAGACACAAAGAATAGAAAGTAAGGATGGCTGGTGGGGCTGGTAGAATGAATAGCAAAGCCTCTGTTCCAATCTAGTCTAAGTAACACCTGCTATCCAATGGTGACACAATTTACCCTCAAATTTTGAGATCATATAGGTATAGAGGTTTTGTGTATGTCAAGAAAAATCTATTACAATAAGGTTCAATTTGTTTAAAAGTTAATCCAATCGAGTAAAATAAATAATAACAAGCAGTATTTTTATGAATCTTTGTTAGTTTCATTCGATAATACATTTTGTTAATGTTCACAATCACAAATACATTTTTCACATTTGTAGAAATGTATTATGTACAACATCAATTACATTTAATACAAATTGTAAAGCTATAATCATTGCATGTTGTTAAACATTTTTATTAGTTTATGATACCTAATGCATTAACTAATGGTAACAAAGCTGCATTTACAGCTCAATGATCTCATTTGTATCTGTGATTGGTTGTGAAAGTGATCTCATACAGTGAGGAGAGCTCAGTAGTCCACCACTGGACAGTTTTTTTTGGGCAGAGGGGTTGGGCCAGGGGACAGAATCTATGTAAATAACAGCTTTTGTGGGTGATTGTTCAGGCTCAATTGGCACCTCTGTAATGGGCTTTTGTAAAGTGGATCAGTGTGGAGAATGGCACAGCTCTATGCCACAGAAAACAACTTATTGTGGTCTCTGTCTGTTTAGTGCCAGGGACACAGAGAGTTGCTGAGAGAAATTGATCTGGCCGGGCTTAACCCCTAGTCTTTTGTGTGTCTATGGCTTTGGTCAGGCCTGGCTTTGTTAGAATCAGCCTACGCAAGTCTTTCCGACCCAATGATCAGCAATTTACCCCCTGGGAATAGGGAGAGGGGCAGTGGGCTACACTGAAGCCACCTCTTTGCCCTATTGTGCCCATGGATGCATCAATAGTATTGGTGAGAAGCCTGAGCTTCTAAAAACTGCTGGGAAAGACAATTTGAAATAAAAACCCAGCTAGGGATGGTTAGGACTGGGGGACTCAGCAACAATTTGTTGTTAATGTACTGCACGCTGCCTATATACAAAATTACACTGACAAGCTGATGAATTAAAATAGAATTATTTCTACAAAAAGAAAGTTTTTTTAAAAAAAATATTTCAGTGATGCTTTATATCTTAACTGAGAGGGATGAGTCTGGACACATCCTACTGGCCTACTTCAGACAGCACTTCATGGAATATAGGGGCAAGCATGAGGGAGCTTTTTTTGGAACAGATCCCAGGATGTCTAAAAACCCTTGTCAAATCGCCAATTGCCACAAGGTTAAACAAACTAGGTCATTTAGATTGGACACCAACAGGTATTTTAAATAGAACCACCTGAAAATCTTTTGGTCTACTGTATATACATCTTTCCTAACTTCATTCAGATTTAAGATCTTAAACCACAGGGTAACATATTCTGCTATTTCTGTTTAGCAAGACCTTGGGGTGTAACACAACTTATTCCTTAATTATTTTACTTGAATCCTATCTTATTTACTCAGTTTAGTGACCATGGTGATATCAGTTAGAATCCCATTTGGAACATCAAACTTGAAAAAAATTAAAATATATATAACATATCCAGTTGTTTTCCATACAGATCTCAGTTCAGACAAAAAAATTCTTAAACTTAGTTTGTTATGTTGAAATGATTAATAAGTAAGCAGTAAAAATGAATTTCGTACAAAATCAAAAAGAAAACAAATCCATGCTAGAGCCTATGCCAGGCCAAGACACCCTGGGCAGGTAATTTAGCAAAGCACACAAATGTTAGATGAGACATTATCTATCACTAAAATGTTAGAGTAGAAGTTTTAAGATGAGAAGATTCTATAGAGTAAAGCAGACTAGCAATAAAATAATGAAACACTAATAACACATATGCCTTGAACTTGAACCATTCTATCTTCATGCCATGCTGTTTACCTGCCATTCGGGCTCAATAAAAGCTGTATGCACCAAAATTATTTAGAATAACCCGATGAATGTTACTTAAGAAGATGAAGCAATATCAGGCAACTTCTCAGAAAGCTATAAGATCATCAAACAGTATACAGCTTCATCTAATGTTGCTCATTCATTATTTTTCGTTTTGTTTTGAAACATTTGGTATTTTCTAAGCGAACATGGTTCCATGTTCAATGTGCCTGTCCTAAAGATGCTACTAATATCTTATTTCATAAAAAATAACAGGAGTGTTCTACAAAAGTACACTGAAGAAAAGAATACTGGCTTTAGTTTTCCATTTTAAAACATTCTATATTAAATTAAACCCTATGGAAAGAGGTTTCCAAATGCTATATATAAATAGAGTCAGAGTTACAGTAAAATGATTTCCTTTGCAATATTTTGTGTTGATCCTCTTTTATATATTTTGATAATAACAATTTCCATATTTATATTTCAAATATTTACATTTCATGCATTTATTTTGATCTGGCACTGTAAACATTTCCTGTCACACATTTCTTGAGAGGGAACCACTGACTGTAAATGGAAAGATGAGGAAACAGTTTCTCTGTTTAATGTAAGAATTTACTTAAACTGTGTTACAATGCCAAATAAGTGAATATAAAAAACATTTTTGAAATAAAAATACATTTATAACCATATTAGCTAAAGCAAACTTTCTGTCTCAGTCCATCACTCCGTCCATCACAATTTCAGCCGCTGAGCAGCGAAGCGACGCACGCCGCTCTCCACACGCTCTCGCTCTCTCCACTTATGAATGAATGGGAGTGGAGTGGCGCTGTAGTGTGAGCGTCAGTGTCGTCACAGTGTTAATATGGTCTAGTGTTGTAGGTGGGCCTGACAGGACAGCAAGTGGACTCCGCGACAGCATACGACAACAGCCGGAGTCGAACGTCAGAGGCAAAAGGCGACCGGGGACGACACGGTGAGCGCGTGGCGCTGTGCGACAGGGGCAGTTCATATGTTGGAGTGGTGGGAGGGTGGGTTAGAGGAGACAAAGGAATCGAAGGCATGTAGTTTTTCCGCCCTTAGACAATTTCGTACACGTTTACGAACTGAATAATAAAAGTTACATTATTTCAAGTGTTTACGGCCAAGCTGTTTAACACTTTAAGGTTTTTGTGGGCTCAATTTTAACAGCAAAGAGAGCTGCCAAACAGAATCTTTGTTTGTTATTTCTGTATTTTCTTTATTTTTATGGTAGGTACTCGTTGCAATACGGACGTCCTGATGCACACCCATACAGAGCTGTAATAAAGTGCTAAAGCGAAGAGATTATCGCAACATTTCGAAGGCGTGACAAAATCAAAGGAACCTGACAGACAACTCGCATCAGCACCACGTTATCTACCCTCCCTGTTAAAGCGTCTGAGAATTTGAGCGCTACAAACACATTTCTTCTTGTCTCTTTGGAAGAGGTTTGTAATCGAAACACTGCTATCACCGACCGTCTTTTTATGGGATCCTATATCTGTTGGTCTGCAGCTATAGTGTCCTTTCCAAAAGTCTTGGGCTAACTTAACGACAGTTTTTTTTATTTTATCTTTATGGAAGAGGGACACTAAACCGTCTCGTTTAATAAGTTAAAGGCAGTGAACGCATTGAAGTGCGAGCCGAAAGATTCCCGTGGAGATATCACATTAAAGGTAAGAGTGATTTACAAACATTAAACTTTTCATAATTTCAAACATGATACGCGTTTTGTCGCATGCATTTTGGATGGGGCGGGTTTAAGTCCCTATGTACAGCAGATTGCATACGCAAAGGTTTTGCAAAGTTTCTTTTAGTTTGTAAAACGTATTTCATACTTTGGTGTTTTCATTTTGCTATGATAAAGTTTCTTTATTTTGTATTTGACGTGCTCTATGCGCAGTTACATGTAATGTTATATCCATGACAAGACTCAGGCTGTCATTTCCAAAAAAGACAATGAAGTGAAATGCAACTGTCTTTTGCGATTTCTTTGAGAGTCCACGCTTTAGGAAGGCTGCTTCAATACTCTCACCGATAGCGCTGTCTGCCTAGGCATTATTCTAAGGGTAGCGAGATGCGAGTATGGAAGCGCGCGTATGTTACGATGTCCAGAATGATGGCAAAAATGTTGCATGTTGATATGATGGCCACAAATAGGCAGCTCAATATTTTTGAGACACAGACAGAGTTTGTTTTGTCAACTGTTTCAACAAGTGTTAGCGAGTCACTCGTGTAATCCATATGGTGGTATACACAGTATGGATTGTACACGTCGGGCACGTTTACAACTCGTAAAATGTTGATGGTTCTTTGGCAAATCGATCTGCGTCACACACTAAAATAAATTTGTGTTTAAAATTAAAATGTTGTTTACATACAAATTTTATTTTTGGGGATTTCACACAGCTGGGTAAACACTGCTGGTCACAGTCCACACCGCAGCTTCACTGTTGTATATTTTTCATAATGAATCAGAATATTCATAATGCAAAATTTTCATTATTATAGAAACCACCCATAACCTAAATTCCTATTTAACTCGCAGCATCTGAATAATAGTATTTTAATAGGACTAGAAGTTTAAAATTTAAACCAATTACAGATGGAAATTCTTTGCAATACCACTATGGCATTACTTTGTAACTTTACGTCTTATGGCTTATATCCATGACTAAGTTGACTTATCTGTGTCAGTGCTGTTAATGAAATTGCTATGACAAATGTTTAAACACACAATCATAACTGTAGATTTAAGGGTGTGTACAATGTTTTGACAACACAAACTTAACATACAGTGAAAATCCAGATCTTTTAAACAAACAAATCTGTGAATAAATTACTCGCTAAATCAAAAGACAGTTAAAGGAAACAATTGCGTTTTTTTCCCAACCGTTTCTTATTCTTCATGGAACTGTAAACATTGTTGCTTAGGTGAGGCACATTGTGGAGCTTGTTGACACCCTCTCTCTCTCTCTCTCTCTCTCTCTCTCCCTCCCTCTCTCTCTCTGCCACTTTATCATTCTTTCTCTTTCTATTCCAAGTGATTGTTGTTGGTGACTTGAGCTTTCCAGAATGCTTGAACTCCAAACATTCCAGACCTCTCAAGCACCAAGGAGCTGGCCAGCTCCACACAGCTGGGAGCCATATAAGACCCTGGACCAGTGTATTGAGCAACATCCTTAAGTTGGTGTTGTACTCCCTATGGCCTGACACGGAGAGGGAGGGGTGTTCTGCATTCCACTTGTTTCTATACCAGGGGGAGCACTAGCCCTATACCGTGCTAGATCTAGTTCTAGACCCCAATCTAGATCCCAATTTCCATTCAGAATACATACAGATGTGCAGCATTTTTGCTGTGCAGACACAGCAACGGTCATACATGTCATGGCTGAAGTATGCACATAGCACATATTTAGAAACTACAAGGGCAAATTCTGCATTCTGTGAATGGACACATGACGGCACAGACAAATGCTATTCATACTTGCCAGCCAGCATCTGACCTCTGTATATTCGCACACACTAAACATGTATCTTTTCCCTAAAGCACATGATGTTTGTTTGTGCTAAAGAAATGCAGTTTAAAGAGACGGTCATTGTACAGTGTTCTTTCTCCCTCTGTGCTTTTGGCTGCTCTCACAGTTGTTTTTGAAATGGGAGAGTCCTTGTGCACAGAAAGTTGAGGCCAGGACAGCAGTCTGATAGAGAGAGGGAAGAGAGAGAGAGAGAGAGAGAGAGAACGGGAGGGAAAAAAAGAGAGCAGATCCTTAGCAAGACGTGCAAGGGGTTGTGGGAAGGAGGTTCTCAACTGAATAAGTCACAGCTGCAAACAAAAAGAAGGACTTAAATAAGGAAATGCAAAAGATGGTAACAGTTTCATAACTGTAATTCTAAAACTGTAAGGGAGATAGAAAGAGTATGGTTAGAAATAAAAGAAAAACAGTAAATAACAACTGTAAATATTAGTAATACAATGAAAGAAGGAGATCCTTCTGAGAAAATGAAAGATATCTTTCTCAGCACTTTCTCCATTGAATCAGTTCTCCAGCACTGATCACTCTCTGCTATTGAGTAACTTTGCTAAAGGCCTCAGTCTGGTTTAGCCTAAGCAGGAACCACCCACTTATATCAGAAGAGTGATTGACATCAATCACTGTATGTTTTGTTTTACAGTACATACCATTTGGAGGTGGGGTAATTGGAGATGTAACACAATAACAGGCAAACTAAAGTCTAACTAAAGTCTACCTTTATATAATTAATTCTCATTACTTAGAAAACTTTCTAAGATTTTAGTAATAGTTTTAAACCAAATGCTTAGTAGTTTGTCGTTTTTTGGTTTAATATTGGTTCTATTGTCCATTTTACCTTAACTATTAATGACATCTTATTTTAATAATAAGTGCAAATCCCCACAGAGCCCACAGTTTTTGGCTCTCTGGGGCTCTAAACACAAAGAACATAAGTCAATCTCACGATAACATGAGGTTTAATCTGCTTGGTCTTTGCTTTGTTGTGAAATTTTACTGACTTTAGCATATGAGAATGTTTTGTGCACACAGATACATGCAGTATATGCAGAAGGTTATGCTGGGATCATTTAGCTTTAAGGTCCACCACATCTTCATGTCCTAGTTCACATACACTTCTCCCCTGTACTCTGGCCGTCTGTTCATGTGTGTATACTTTGAGATAAATGGAAACTGCAGATAGAGTTGCATATTGCACAACTGTTGGCTCACTTTTAGGGAGCATGAACCCGGTTACCCAAGACTGCTCACCACAGGAGAGGATTTATCTCCTCCTGAAGTTACATTAACTTTTCATCACAGTATTGTTTAAAAGTTTAAGCTTTATTAAGTGAAAGCATTTTCATACTATTATACAGCAAATATTTTATGTTTAGTAATAATGCAACTTATATTGTCAAAATGAGAATGTGGTATAAATAGCATAAAGGCTAAAATGAAAATAACATTACCTAATTTTTCTGTGCTTCCTGTACTTCCAAGACCTGTTGTCTGTTTATGTTTTATTAAAATGCATAACAAACTTTACATATATTATAGGCAGTGGTTTCAAAACACTATCCTTACATATGCTCTTCCAATTAAAATCAAAGCTACTTATCTGCAGTGGCAGATCTCTGCAGGGAGTCTCTGCATGGGTAAATAATGTTTATATTATACCATAATTTTGGTTTAATTTACTTAAATATATCTTCAGATGTGTAGTTCATGATGTCATAAAAGATGTTAGTTTTTTATTTTTTATTTAGCTTCTAAATTAGGTACATTTTGCTTCTAAATTAAGTTTGTATCTCAACTTTGATTGGTTTGGTTCATACCAAACAGCTAAAAAAAGGGGGTCACTGTTGCATTTTATTGTGCAAAAAGGTCACTTTATCAGTAACATTGAGCCATTCCGTCATAGTTATCTGTACACAAATTAATGATTTCCAAAAACTTAAATCACTTAAAAGGTGGCTTTTAATTTATGTGCATTGACACCACCTTTAGTTTACACTGAACACATATTACATTCATTAGCCACTACTAAAAGGCTATTTCACTCCAAAACAACACAGTCCTAAACTTGGGATATAATAGAACAAACCAACGCTAAAACTAAATGCCCTGCTTGTTTTTTCCCCCTTTTGACTTAAAGGCATCCGTAGGGTCGGTTTAAAAATAGGAAACCAATCCAAAATCAACACCAGTCAGGGCAGCATATTTTTCATGTTATATTACAGCTGCTTTTGCTTTAAGCTATTGTAGGTCAACTGTGGGTTCACAGTTCAAAAATCCATGTTTTCTTAACTGTTTGAATGGAGATATCTTGCATAATTTCCTGAACCCAAAAGTAACAGAAGTGCAAGATGTTGTAGCTCCTGTAAATATGTTTTCTAAAGCTTTTTAAAGGTGTGGGTTTCATTAAAAGAGAATTAGGAGGCCCTGTTATCACTAGCAATGCTTGCTTTTGGTATATGCATGGACATGTATACTTTTGTGTTAGTGTGTGTGTGTATGGAAGAAGGTAAATGAGGAAGATAGAAGAAAGACAACAAAAATGTCACTTAAATAATTACTTACATTTATTTTTTGTTTTATAACTGAACCAAACACCCCATTTGTTAAAGATTAACTACTTCATTTCATATTATAACTATATAATTCCCGATTTACAGGTACAGAAACACTTACACATTGACAGAAATACATTAATTTAGGATATAACGCTATAAATCTATAAAACATAATGCTATAAAACATAACACTTTAAATCTTTTAAAATTTCTTTCTTTATACCCATAAATATCTTTATAGGTTTCTCATACATCTAGATTTAAAATCTCTTAGAACTCATTATTAAGTAGACGCAAAGGCAAATTAACCCATTGAACCACCTGCAAACCACACACCAAAATAGCACACCCAACTTTATCTATGATCTCATAAGAAGCATATACAAGACAGTAACAGTCTGCCAACACAGCAAGTGAGTCAGCAGGAAAACCCTGTACAGCAGGGAGTGTCTGGTGTGGCATTTTTTTTGTTTGAACACCCACAACTCGAAACTGCTTGCTGCTGTAATTCCTTCTATAACAAAGCACAAAAGACAAGATCCCCTTTATACAATGTTATACAATACAGCCCATTGTAACTGTTTCAAATGATCGTTATTTAACACTTAACAGATGTGTTGAATTTTCTCATCTCGTATAAAATTTGTAAATCTGAGGCATGAAAATGTCTTTTTAAATGTGTTTAAAGACATATAACAGAATCACTTTTAAAGCATCATTTCTCACAAAAAGATGTTTCAGATTATATACCGTAGAAGGAAAGAGACAGTTTAGTGGTTGTTTAGTGGTCATGCATTTCAATTGCTTCGTCAATCTCTTGAGTATAACCAACTTCTAATGAATAAATTGTTTAAATGGGTAAATGTCAAGTTTTCCAAACAAACTGTTGGTTTTTTGCTGATTTAGCACATATTTTTTCACATTGCAAGCTGTGATTTTGGTAAATAGTGCAATAGAAAATGTGTCAATAAATGCTGCTCTGTGCCTCTAAGGCAGTTAGTGTACGCAACCTCTTCATGTGTACTCTGTTGTTTACATCAAGTCACAACTGTATAACTAACAATATTGGTAGGGAAATGTTTTTTTTTTT
>JBAJNP010000937.1:0-39142 GCA_036877545.1 Yasuhikotakia modesta | reverse complement strand
ACAAATGACCACCTGTTGAACTTCAGGGGAAATAACTTTGTACTTCAACTAAAAGTCACTCTGGGAACTGCAAGCAAAAGAAAAGGACTTGCATTATTTTGTTTGCAGATGCAATTACTTTTAATATTTTCTTACAATGACATCTCCACTTTTTAAATGTGACTTCAGTATTAAATGCTTTTTGCTGTACTAAGATATTTAGTACCTTAAGTAAAAGTCTATGGAATCTTCGCAAAAAGGGTTAGCTTCGTTTGTTGGTTCAGTTAACAAAAGCAAAACAGGGTGTATATTGGCATCCTGCAATACCACTGAAATCTAGTTCCTCCCAATCATTGTTTTCAGGCCATTAGCGTATTTCAATGGCAGTTACCACAGCCAGCACACACCCCAGTTCAGAAACCAACAATTGATCATAGAGTTTTTATATAAAAATATAATGCTATATAACTAAGCTAACTAACAAGCTAAACTGAATAATAAAAGCTTCAAAAAGTTTTGGACGAAAGCTGCCAGTGGTTTGTTTCATCTCTTATTAGCAGTTACACTGGTGCTGTGATGATACTGACATGTGATTGGTTAAAGTGGGCCAATAGAAGCCTAATGTGACAGAACATGCATAAAAATAACACTAATATAGATTTTTCCAGTTCTCATTGGAGATGCTGTTTTAAGTGTTCAGCAAGGCGCCAAACAATCAATTTGTTGTGTGTGCATGTGTTTGTGTCCAAGCTCTATGGGCTGTTCTCTTTGTTGTGTTTTGTTTACATAGTAGTTCCTCTTTTTATAACAATTGTTCTATTTCTGGGCCCAAATTTTATTTGTTTTTTCTCTCAATTCACTTTTAAACAGTTTATGGAAATATATTCCAAGACGGTTACAGCATCACCCTGTCAACATTTGTTATCGTGACAAAATCCCTTCCTATTCTCTCTGAAAGCCCAAACCAAAAAAGAGAGAAACAGAGATGAAGTGGAGTCATAGCGACAGAAAAATGTAAGCCAGTGAAAACAAGATCAAGTCAGTAGAGTTCCTCTCTGCTTTCTCCCTTTCTCTAACTGGTTCTTTCACAGCAGCAGAAAGGGCTTTAAGACTTAGTGCTTTGTTTTCCCCAGCTTTAGGTCCTCACACAGCATTGGTGCTGTGCTGTTCCCCATTCCTCCCAGAGGTGGAGAGCCAGGTTCCAGTTCTGCCTGCGGTGATTCAAAAATATTTGTTTTGGAATGCTAATCTAATTAATCAGCCTGTTGATCCCAGCTACATTCTTTTATATCATGTTATACTAGTTTTATGTTTGAGTACAAACTATATATAGAGTACAAACTGTATCCAGCTAGGTGTGTCTTATATTTACTTCTTGTGTATCAATACTTGCTCCTGTCAACACCACATGCCTTGTAATGTTGATCTGTTTTCATGTTGCTTTTTTGTTGTGTGTTTTTTGGCTTTAACTTTTCTTTCCTTATTTTCATAATATGGTAAGAATTTCACATATTCAGTTGAAGAAATGTTACCATGAGAATTTTACCACTGTAATCATTTATTTAAAGCAGTCAATGACAAATGCTTGGCAAACGCAGACTGAAGTATATCAACACCAAGGCTGGTATTGTCTACCTGAGGGGGGCCAGACTTTAGAATTCCAACTCTGCAACTTACACAACTTTAAATGTTTGTTAACAGCCCACCATGTAATTCCACCACATAACGTACGAAAAGTAATTGATAGGCTAAACAAATTATTCATTTGGTTAATTATTTACTACAAAATGATTTCCTTTCCAGCAAGTACTGTAAGTAATGCTCTAATCTCAAATCAATCCGTGCTAAACCAAATACACTGTTTTGTGTTTGTGTGACTACAGCTTTTTGAAAAGAAGTAATTTCCTTATAGGCTAATCACTTACTGAAGTTCAACTGAGTTCATAAGCAACTGGTCATGATGTCACTGCATGTAATGAGGCTTCAAAAAAAGAAAAGAATATAAGACAGAGTTGCATCTAATGAAAAACCAGACATGAAGATGTCTTTCATTATTTTTGCATGACAGTGCAAGTGTCATTTTGTGAAAATGTTCCCTGTGCTATAGCCTGACTCATCTCAGTCATTTCACTTCCAAATTCTAAGCAGAACTATATTACTCAATTAATTCAAGCTAGATTTGCCTGGTTGTCTTTAAAGTAGCCTGTGCGCTGGTGTACCCAGGGCACTCGCCCTGGTGTAGCCCTGTGATTAAACAGCTGAGTAAAGGCTTAATGAGATTAGCCTCTTCATTTGAGCGGGTTGTGCTTAAAGATGTTCACATTTAACACGCAAGTCACATCCTGCTAAAAGGGGCGGTATTTCTATCTCCTAAATCACAATAAGATTAGATGTCTTGTTAACAGTACAGATATGAACAACACAAACAGGGGTTATCAGACTCACATCTGATCCATGACGTCCTATTCATTATGGAATCAGTAGATAAGAGCTTGTCATTAACAACAAAGCTTACTTGAAGCATCAACTGTGATTTGATTTGAAATAGTCCAATTTCCACAGTAACTGACAGTTGAAAAAGGAACTGATGGGCTATGGATTTTTAGCAGATTTAGACAAAGAAGAAGTGTTCTGATAACCCCATGATAGTGAGGTTGCACGGGTCAGACACCCAGAACCTCCCCAGATCTTAAGCATGGCTAAGCTCAATCTGTCTTCATCAAAGCAGTTTTATGTCACAGAGGAATCCAGGGCATCTTTCGACCTCTTTCCACCTCCAAGCCCTCATAGTCTTTCTCCCCTGACATCTCCTAAAGCCTGTTGTTTACTATAAGATGGAGTGGATGGAGCTGCTGTTTAACACAAATAACAGCACCACTACACTCTCTAGTGTGGCAGGTGCAGGAGTTTCTGCAAATGTGTTATGCAGACTTGTTGACTGCACTTGAGAGCAAAGCAGAAGGTTGATGGATGAATGACAGCTAAGCAGCCAATCAGCTATCGTTCTCAGGGACCTGCTTCAAATCACTATGGATTGGTGTCATTGCGAACACTGATGATTATATTAGAATGCACTGTTTATGTATTGTAAAGAAGGATCTCCAACAATGATGTATATAAATGAGTATAGAAATCAGGTCACATGTTGCACATTGACAGCGGGCCTGCACTCCCAGCACTGACATACTTGGAGAGCCTAAAATTGTGGGTTGGTATGGCAGTGTGGCTAATGCTAATGCTGTGAAGATAGTCTGGTAAAAACAAGCTGATTTCTCTTACACACATATTCTCCTTGGTCCCCCTCAATCCCAATGAAGCCCCCCCATCCTGTCCCCCACTTGTCCTTTTGTCTGTTCGCCTTTTCAAGATTCAAGATTCCAAGAAGCTTTATTAGTATGATAAACAAAGGCAAACACTGCCAAAGCATTACTAAACAGTCCACATACGGGCACACACATGGTTACACACACAGAAAGACATTTTTGTCTCTTTTTGTCCTGGTCTGTTGCACTTGCATAATTATTCCTTTTCTACATTTTTATTTCACTCCCCCTTTCCCTTTTTATCTCATTGTTTTTCTTAACCTTATCTTTGTTTGGATGTTCTGCACACAACCTCACAAGCTTCTTACATGGGCAACACCATGCATCTTTTTCTAGACTGATACTAGAAAACCTACCCTGTTCTGAAAACGTCAATCTCATCTTTTCTCCACATTATGCAGTTAAGGAACTCTGTGTCCATGGAACTAAATCTTATCCCCTCTTTAACATAACGTATTAGCACCGATGACAGGAGTGAGCAAGCATACAGTTCTCTGTTCCCCCTAATGTTATTTACAGACCATTTGTCCGCTGTTATCGCATTACTGATAGTAGTAGCATCCTGTGATTTCCTGTTTATGTGGATCAACTTCATAGAATGTTTGCTTTCTAAAAAGATTCCCCATTGTATAATAGGCCTGACCTACTTTGCCTTGACTAAGCTGAATATGTTTGCTATGGATGTGAGAGTGACATTAACCCTGTTGTGAATGTTGAAGCTGAATGTATAGGGATATCATGTAATGCGCATTGTCAGGGGCAGCTGAAAGAATAGCTTATTGTCACTGTGTGAATAGTGAGTATGAAGGCATGGCCCTAGTCAGCTTATACACTCCATGCCTGTGGAGGCTACATAGGGGATGCATGTTAGTATGTTGATACAGAGTGAATGTGAGACATTATTGAGTTATCATGTTTCATTTAAGTATCAAATGTGTTTCTTGTGTTTTCTGTAAAATTCCTTTGGAGAAATAAATTAACACTAATAAAAAATACAAGCAGGAGCATTGAGCAAGACAATGAATGTGTATTCTGTGGCATGGGTGAGAAAAGAAGTAATTTTTGGAGCAAATCTAAACTTTTATACAGTATGATAAGCAAAATAGTCTCAAGTTGTTTTCCATCTAAACTTACTGCTGTCTGTGTAAAAACCAAAGAGATAGAAACACAGAATGGAAGAAAAAGATCAAAGCATTTCATTATATATGTTCATATGTTTAAATATGTAACGTGATCTATTGCTCACATCCACAAACCACAATAACAAACACAGTTTAGCCCTGCTGGACATAATATAATGTTTCCCAGGCCTACACTTTTTCCACCCAGTCTCACCGAGCACAATAATATATGTTTTTCCCTCTATTTCCATTGCTTTGCACTGTCATAATGTCACTGCCTGTAAATTAGAGGCTCTGACACTTTCACTAACCTCATCATATTTTATTTTTTTTATTTAAACCCACTTTCACTTACAGACAGATCCCACAATTACCATATACATTCATAGCTCTCAGTTCCACTTCTCGCACAACTCTGGTTCTCACTTCTTTTCCAAGGGCTTTAGAGGGGCCACGGGGGCATCACTTTCTCAGGGCCTGCTGCTGCACTGGCGCTAGTATGCCCACTAGAGTCCAGCTGGGCCTGAGATGGATGGCAAAAAGGGTTGCATTGACTGAAGTGTGGGAACAGGGTCTGTATGCTTCACTAAAATCTGTGACTGACACTGCCAAACTTGTGCAATGACCTCATGATCAGACCCCATCAGCAGTCTGGATGTTTTAGAAAGGACCCTTTTTTCATATTGCCTTTATGGTGCCCCACTGTTTTAATGAATATAGTGTATAATTAAGCAATACAAAAATGGGATAATTCCCATATTTGTGTGATCTGTTTACTTCTATGCACTTACTAATACAACGGTTAGTGTGCTTTTGTGTTTTATACCCTTAGACACCGCTAGAGGGCAGTATCATTACTTGCAGTGCTGTAATTTTCATATATCTGAGACAAATATATTATGCCTTATTCTATCATTTGTATTAACATATTTAAGGGTTTTCCTCGTATGTTATTAAGCAGTTGTTTTTACCTCTTAAGCCAACCTTAAATTAAGACATCAGCATAACAGAGAATGAACAGTAAATACCTGTCCTTGAAGGTATTACGCCCATACATAATGTCTCACAATATATTTGTGTAGGGTTTTCGGTCTAATAACAGCATTACTTGAATTAACTTGCAGTTTTGGAAACGTCACTTTATGGTACAGACCACGTCCTTGTTCTTACATGTGAAACGTTATATTTTCGTAGGATGAGTCTATAATATAACACTGCTGTTTCTGTCTCTCGTTATGCCAATGGATAATTAATAATCTGGGAACGTATGCGATATAAATCTAGTGTATCCATTGCGCTATTAACATCGTCAGAATCTGGTGAATTTTGGTGCCTCTATATCATCTGATTCAATACATGCCAGAACATCGTAGAAAACGTTTTGTAATAGATCCGCCTGCTGGAGTGATTAAGTCTAAACAAATGGTTGGTAGATTGTGGGTTAAAAGGCGAGCTTCCAGACGGGGCGGGGCCGTTGGTTGGGATGGATTTGATTGGCTGACTGTTAGTGTTACATGAATTCGGGGTGAGTTCAGTTTGCGTGACGCAAAAACAGGGGCGTGTCATTGGCGAAATCAGCTGTAGAAACAATAACACTCCAGCGAACGCTCTTAAAACGAGTGCTTACCTATAAATGTCAATAATTTCAGCAGGGAAATGCATCGGTGAGAAATTAAAGGGTAGATGTAGCAGACTTATTGGTTAAGGTTTTTCAGTGCGTTTTGAAAACTTGAGCCAGAAGATCTCCATCAGCTTAGAAGAAAAGGCGAGTGTGAAGATGTTGCCTTTGTGACAGCTGTGACACCCCAGCGAGTTGAACTTCACAAGTCCAGAGTTTATTGAGACGTCTTTATCATTTAAAGGTTTTATTTTTATCTCCTGCGCCCGGTTTAACGGGAGCCAGGAGTGAACCACGAGTAGACTGGCATGTGGGTCAATTCTGGAAGCGTCGGAAGGTAAGGTGGTGTAATTTCACTTTTGCACACCAGCGAGTCACATGTTTCACCTCAGAGCAATCGTGCAGCATTTATATGCGGATTCTCGGCCATTGTTGCATTCTTACACTGATCACTGCATCCAAACAGTTTTTTTTGAAAACACACACTAACCACCGCCCATCTAGTGCTTGATGCTGGAAGCGTGTCTTTGTATCACGTCGCTACTGATGTAACTCCCCACCTCTTTGCTTTGGGCAGCTAGTTGCTATGCATCGTGCTTGTCTTTATTTTTGTGTTTCTTCGTTTCCCGCTGTGCACTTTGATTCGGCGGCGCGCATGGGCTTGGCTCATATTTCCCTGCACCTTACGTCTCTTTCTTTCTTGTATAAACTCAATTCATTTTAAAGCGATAAATAAAGGAACTGGCTACTGGTTTACGTTTCTCAATGAACCGCAATCTGAATGGGTGCGGAATTATTGCTTCTAGGAAGTATGAATGGGGGCTTGTCAATGGCTGGCCCTGCACGTTTCACACAATACCTTTACACCTGATGTAACTGTGAGAAATATCTAAAGGTTTTAAGTGTTTTCAAAAAATACTACGCAGAAGCAAATTTTTTTCGCTTTAAGACATAAACCAAGTTCTTCTATTAATGCATTTGAGTGTAAGATTGTAATTGTAATCGAGGTCTTACGGTCTTTGCTGATTCAGCAATCATTGTTATATCGTTCCGGCACTATGTAAACGTTCAGTTACAGTACTTCGCGTAAACGCATTACCAACTGCAGTGAACATCCTGCTCTGCCAGTCTGTCCCTGATAACAATTATGACGTGCTTTATTTTTTAAATATGACTGATTTCATATTACAAGACTGTCAATGCACACAGCTTGTTTTACAGTTACCTTATCTGACTAAATGTTTAATCTCGTTGTCACACGTTGATGATCATAAAATAAACACAAATGCTGCTTGATCATTTAAAGCATAAGGTCTTCTGGCAGATCAACATCTGCCAGAACTGTTTTATTTACCTTGGCAGGTCCATTGAGAACAAAAGTCTGGAGACATTACCTCTCAGTTTTTCCATAGCCAGTTTTAATTAATCACTCTTTGCTGAGTTTTCCTTGGAGAGCAAAGGTGCAGTTAAGAAGTTGCACCTGACTGCTCAGGTCCACAGGACCCATGATACTGCAGTCCATGTGGGCCGCAATACAAGTGCGCCATATACTGCGTTAAACACACAGACCAAGGGGGTGAGTGAGTCTTTTGCCCTTCAAGGTTTATCTTTTTCCCTTGCCCTACTGTCTCCCCTCTCATCGCTTTTCTGATATCGGATATGTGAAACAAATAAAGAATCCATTACTTTACTTAAGCTGCTAGCAAATACACAAATATAGGCAGCTAAGTGGGTAATACCTCTGTTACTCCCCAGTGACAAATGGTAATGAGGAAAGATCCAATTCATTCTCTGAACTGGAAGACTCAGCACTCTAAAACACTGTGCAGCCCGATGAAAGACTATAAACTGTGATCGATTCACTATGAGACATCAACTCCTTGTAGGTCAAAGGCATGTGCCGCAAAACACTCGAAACTGCTGCTGCGCTGCAGTGGTGCATTGACTGGCTCATTGGTTGGGAATCTAGCACTCCAGTAATGAGAACAGTACTGTGGAAGGGTCCAGTATTTGGAAAAGCAATGTCAATTCTTGTGCCTCACGAAATGCTGTTTCACTGTAACCCGTTTATTGTTTAATGCATTACATAATTTGTCTGCTCTCATCTCACTGCTGGCAGAGCCCGTTTTTAAAGTCTCCTCACTAAACATTTGAAAACAGACTTTCACATACACTCAGATCCATTTAGAAGACTTTTAACAAATTTACTAGAAATTTCTAAAAATTGGGTCACTATGACAAAAAAGGGGTTAACATCCATGCGGTTGGTTTAGTTTGTGTAAAAGGGTGTGTTTCTGCAAACAAAAGTGTGTTTGTGCTCAAAAAGGTCTAGAGTGTGTGTTGCAGGACAGGCAATAGCAGGTGTGAGGTTTAGCTGTGGATTCTGGTTATGTGGCAGCAGGGAGAGCAGCCATTGCCATTGGAGCTGTTATGTAATGCACACACGCACATCATGGGAGGGGTGAGCAAATCTATGCTGCCTGGCTTTCTAGACAAACATAGACAGAGCGGGAAAGAGCGTTCAAACTTACTGAAGCATTTACTTTTCATGTTGAGATTCAGAAAAAGTTTTTGACCCATGATTCAGTTTTAGTAGATGTTATGAGAAATATGCACCCATGGCTGGAGAAAAAGCACTGTACTATGGCTGCAGCTATTGTGGAAACAGAGTGTTCTATTACAGCATTATTGGTCATACACACACACACACACACACACCGGAGGTTTAATTTAAGAAGATATCTGTTAGCAAACTTGTAATTAGAAAAATGTAATTGAAGGTATGCACAAAACGAGTTTTACAACCGTCTATACATTATATGCATTATATAATACAGCATTTATATAATGTACGTCTACATTGCATAATGCCTAGGAGAATATTGCTTATTACAAAAAGACCACAGTGGCTGTGCGAGCTGTTATAAATGGAGATAGCTGGTGGGAAGAATTGTTCTTGTGCCTGGATGTTTTGGATCTCGGTAATCTGAACAAAACTGTTTATTTATCATTAACAGCCATAGTTGCTTGTGGGTTTTAGTCGGTTCACACGCTGTGATATTCATCTTTCTACCTACATATTCAGACACACACAACACACACACTTAGGCTGGCAGGACTGAATACAGCAGACGAACTGTTGTGTGGGCTGTATAGTGTTTGTGAATGGAGTGGGCGTCTGCCACGCGTCTCATCTCTCGCTCTCTCTCTCGCTCACCTCCTACTGTTTCTATCACTGCCTGTCACTACAACAAGAAATAGTGTGGCACACTGCACATCTCATTCCCCATGACCAAACACTGACTCACTCAACTGACTCTGCTAAAAGCTTCATGAGACACTCGATATTCTCCGGTATCGTTGCTTTTATCGTACACATTTGCTTGCGTGTGTTAGATTTATACTCTGTCTGATTCATGTCTGATTCAGTGTTGCTCTTAATATGATTTTCCAGTTTTATGGAAACTGCATGTTTCAATCTAATGGTTAAAAGGTTAAAGAGATAATTCACACAAAAATCACACAATCTGTCATTGTTGACTTTTGGTGTTGCTTGGAATTATCTCTCAAAGATCATGTAGGAAAAAGCATCTTGACATTTGGGTGAGTTAAAAGGGACAAAACAATTATTGGGTCTGTTCCTTTAAATAGGAAAAAATATTAAGGTTGGCTGTTTAAGGGACAAAGTACACAACCAAAACTGTACCAACTGCCGTATTTTCGTTTATAAGACATACATGCTCTGCCTGTGTAAAAATGAGGTTATGATCTTCTCATAGTTGTTTCATATTACACAATGTATACATTGTAATATCCACATTTACAGCATCTCTAAATACAGAATTTAGTTGCCTAAAAAGTCATAATGGAGTTATGACTACCATAACAAAAACTTATTATATAGCAGCATATTATATATTACATAGTAACAGTTACAGCTGGTCTTTGTCAGTCTGCACTTGTTATGTAACCTGAGAGAAAGAAGCTACTTCAGAGCATCCTTACTATTAACAACATTTTTAGAAACATCTTTAAAACCTTCCTCATTAAAACTTAAACCTCAAGTCAGCCTGTCCCCTTCATGACAGACTAAACTAAGAACTGTTGCTTAGTGTCTTTCTTTAGTAAGTCTGACACATTAGTGGTCTTGGTTATAATTGCTATTGCTACTTCTACTGGGCTGAGTATTAATGGTTGAATTATCCAGTTTGTTACTTTTAGACTTCTTTATTTTAATTTATTATTATTATATGTAATTATATTTGTAGAAGCAGTTCTTTCCTTAAAGTATTAATAGCGATAATGGTTTGACAACATGTTTGAATTTGAATCTCGCACCATTCAGACAAACTTCCAAAAAGCAGCTGATTTTGAAATGTACAGAAGTTTTGCCCAACTTTCCCTTAAGCAACTCAGAGTGAACTGGACGGATGAGAACCAATTTTAGAACCCAGTATGTAATTGGAGGCCTGAACTGTGACGTCTTTGTCAACGGAACAATAAACAGTTGCCATATTAATCTTTCATGAACTCTTTTATGGAATGTTAGCTGACTTGGACAGCAGAGCTCTGAGCAGTTTGTAATGCAGAAAGCTGTATCACTTTAGCTGCATCAAAAGAATACCCTGCACTTATTTGGCAGCGGGTGTTTCTTATGTGTTTATTCAAGGAATTCTTTATTGTTTCCCAGAAATGTAATTGAGTTAAGCAGCTCAGGACACTGTGCATCTATCAAGGGTAATCCAAGCCTTAGTCTTTGCACATTTAATGCCACTGAAGAATTGCAGTTTCCAATATCATTTTAATTTCATTTATGAAGGTCTCTTTCATTCCAGTGTTGTTGTAATAAAAATGGATTTTTACAACTGCTCAGTTTTATGCACCTTCCTCAAGTAAAGCAGTTCAGCTTATTAAATAAATGACTGCAATTATTAGAAGGCATGCAGGTCCAACATACAGCTTTCATTGTTTTGGAGAAAAAAGTTGAATCTCACATTGCTTGCTATTGTCTGACAGAGAACTTTCTAGTTGTCATGGTAATTAAGTTAAAGTCATATGTGTTGGCGCGCATGACTCCTAATGGAGAGCTACAGTTTTGGACTCAGTGGAAACCTTGAAGGTTTAGGTCAATGATTATTGCTTCAGTATCCTGGAAAAGGTGTTAGTGTTAATGCTGTCTGGTATATAAAGTGGGATATATTGTTTTCTCATACAGAATAAACTTTTGCCACTGGCCATTGTACTCAGTTAGCCTCAGCTACGACTGTTCTATCATTTTATAAGAAAAAGAAAAAAAGTGCTTTATGCATATTATAAAACCCTTTGAAAGAGCAAATAACAGAATTGTGTTTGCAGTTTTGTTGTTCCTTCCTCAGACAGAAATAGCACCTGACCCAGATTTTGTTTAAACTTTGAACATTTGGTGAATGAGTAGTCAGTATTGACGATGCCATTCATTGTTGTGAGCCTATGTTGAGTCACTTAGGCATGTGAATGGATCGTTTCATTTTTTGCTCCTAAAAAAATCTTTTGGAATTTTGGATGACTCTGGTTGCTCACAAAAAGGCCGTCACACAACATGTCAGCTCACATGCATGTTATTGTTGGTTGTATTGAGTATATTTTAAAATGATAATATCCCAGATTCATATGTATCTAAAAAAGTGTATTTTTTAAAAGTTTTAGTAGTTTCTGTAGATAGTAATAATACAATTGGCAAAACTTAACCTCTCTCTCTTTCTTTGTCTCTCTATCACCCAGGGCCCTCTCCATGGATATAGACACAGATTATGAACGACCTAATGTGGAGACTATAAAGTGTGTGGTGGTGGGTGATAACGCGGTGGGCAAGACCCGGCTGATCTGTGCCCGTGCCTGCAATGCCACCCTTACTCAGTACCAGCTGCTTGCCACCCACGTGCCAACTGTTTGGGCCATCGACCAATACCGCGTGTGCCAGGAGGTGGGAAGGCATATAGTGTACATGTACATGTTTAAAAGCATCAAGTGTTGACTTAAATACATCTCATTTGCCTAAAGCCTTATAGCGGAATAGCTACAGACAAATATATGTTATAAAGTACAAGTAAGCATGCTAAAGTACTGTGATATGTTAGATGATACATTTATAAACTATGCTATAATTCATATGAAAATGCGAAGAAGAAATAAGTAAATAAAGGTTAATAAATGTAAAAATATAAATTCCCGGAACTGTCAGTTGTATTCAAATAGCTGAATGCATGTATTCAAGTAGCTGAATACACTGAACATTTGAAGTCTGTTGTTTAGGTGCTGGAGAGGTCACGAGACGTGGTGGACGAGGTCAGTGTCTCCCTCAGGTTGTGGGACACATTTGGAGATCATCACAAAGACAGGCGCTTCGCTTATGGCAGGTTAGTTGAAACATTTAGAAATGACATTGCCTCTGAAAGCACCACAGCTCAGCACAGTGTGTCAAAACACACACGTGACATGGCCATGCATGTGTTTTATTATATAATGACATCACATAACATCCTCTCTGCAACCCCGCCCACTTTCCCCAAACACACTTTACTCTTCCCACATAACTTATTTCACTACCCTGTCATGCAAAACAGTCTAGACCAGGACTGTTTCCCACAATGCCAGTGCTCACAACGATCTTTCATTTGTTTGCTCTGATCTCTATCCGCTCTTGGCTTTGGCATTTTTTTGTCCTGCCAAGGTTTGGTTATTGCCTTAATCCTCCCAGCTGGGAAGGTAATGTGCTGTGAGCCCAGCCAAAGATCACTGCGTGGAGGCTCTTATTCCCAGCACAGCACAGGGCAGTGGAGGATCAGTGGATCAGCAGCAGTGCTTTGGCTCAGGGCAGTGCAGTAGATCACAGAAGCTACTGAAGCAAGCAGAGAGATGAGTTAGAGAATAAAAGCCATTGATACTGTTCCTGGAAGCTTGTGTAGTGGACCGTTAATGTATTTAGACACTTAAGCCACACTTTAAAGTATATGAATTTCAGTGCATTAGACAGAGTAAATTGCATATGCATAATCTAGAACTAATCTTAATCCAGGACTAACTTGATTTTTCTGATGTTTAACATTCTGGATGATGGTCATGCACAGCTGTCTATTTGAGTTCACAAGGATGTAGTGACTGGGAACATGTGGCTTCATTTACAGTAAACATTTTGGGGACACTGTAAATGGCTGATGCATTATGACATCATCAGGGCCTGACTAACAGTTAGCAGCTGATTCTAATAACTGTTACTTGTCACGTAGCAGATGGTTATCCAGAAAAAAACTAATTGCTAGTGGATATGCACCTTATCAAAGGGCACAATAATGATAAGGTGTCCTCGTCAACCGTCTCTAATGGAGCCTGTTACTTTGTCACCCGGCTGCTACACACATTACTCATACATCAAATACATGGTGGGCTATGTTTAGAATTCATGGTGAATTAGGTTTTGATTGTCACTTATCTATGACGATTTATTAATATAAAGATGTGAATAGTGTGTGTTTTGTTGTTATGTACTTGAGGAAATGTTTCCTTGTCAGTTTCCTGTCATAGTAGGATGGAGAATTTGAGTATTATTGAAACTAAATGCTCAGCTGTAGCACGATTGAAGATGAGGCTGTAAACAACTATGCTAATAAGCGAAGTGTCATGCAGTTACAGTACAAAATCAGCTGCTGGGTTTGAAGGTGAACAATTCCAGGCTACAGGACAAATGTTTTTAGTTTAACGTCTGCTACCCAGTGGCATGGTTGAGAAAATGTAACAAACAGATGCTTTACCAAATAGTTTATGCATTAAATAAAAAAAAAATTAAATAAAAACAAAAATCATTGATTTATATGAATGAATTCACGGAACGTGTGTGTGTGTGTGTGTGCAGCATTGAACAAACACAGTCAGCTGATTAAACCCAGTGCCAGCTCAGCTGTTGAACCTGCGCCTGTGTGGGTGACACCGCACATTGTAGGGAGGAGGCACATAATAATGTTGGTGCCCTGTTATGGAAACAGCATCAGATGATCTACACACCCACTGTCTGTTACTTAAGCTAAACACACACCCCCACAAACACACACTGACACATTTAACAGTTCTTGATAATGTTTATCAAAACCTGGCTGCTGAGTCTTTTAATTATTTATACCATCAGTGTACCATGGTATCATAACATCTCAGTGGACCTTAGCTCCCTTGGGTTGCCATTGATCACATTTGTATTTAGTTTTTCTCAGAATGAACAGGCAGTGATCTTGAATACACTGTATATGTTTAGATCTGTGTCTCAGTTCAAGACTATGTTTACAGTGATATCAAGCAGATACACAGTCAGGAGTTTGAACTTAGACATGCTCTACATAGCTCTACAGAACACCACACACATTGATTACATAACACAGTCCTCAACACATGACCCTCAACACTTCCTTTTACAGCACACACAGTTATTATTCACTGCCCCAGGGTGGTAAATGATTGTTATGTGTGCTGCATGTTTTATTTATCTTTATTGTGTGACCCATTTTTCACATATTCTGCTGACGGTTCCATTTTTATTAACATACATGGTGTCAGCGTTGATCCTTGCAGGCTATAGTTTTACACAGTTTTACTTGCAGGCAAGTTTTACACATATACTTTATATGTGTAAAAAACATAAATATGTAAATACAGGCACATTTTGAAAGATTTCACCCATCGTTGCATTGTGTGCATTGCATTGAAGTTGTGTGTCAGAGCATAATTTATATATACTGGTGGGTTAACCAACAGTGTTGACTAGCAAACCCAGATCAGGGGCACCTCAGTTGTTTCTTTTTGGCAGTGGGAATTGAACGTGCCACTGCTGGGTTACAAGTCCAGCAAGTTCAACTTTATGAACCAGGTCAAGGTTAGGGTATACCCATTTATACTGTTCACATTATGTTCACAACAAGTCTATATTTACTTGTTGAAAATGATTTTAGGGATTTTCTAAGGAAATCCATGTTTAGTCATCATACATGAGGTTTGTGCTAATACTAAAAAAATGTTTTGGGAAACCATATTGTTTCAGCTATTAAAAGACTTTGTTTTCCCAACAGGACAAGAGAATATCTGAGAATTGTTTTTCAGAGATTTAATCTCTTTGTCATATATAAACAAGCATGTGAGCATGTTACAGTGTAAAGGCAAAACTATGTGATGTAATCCATTTGTCTAATGGTGTTTACATTAAAACAACCTTACAGTGTTCCATCAGTCATTCCCATGCATGCTGGTGTCACATGAAGAGGTTTTAATCCAGCTTTGAAATATGACATGGCTGGATGTCTCACTCTTACTACACCACATTAGACAGTTGTATAATTTGTGCAGCACCTTGCATTCATATGAGATCCTAGTGCATGCGTACACAGTCTCTGGAAGTGTAAACGTGCATTTATGCACACACAGTCATGTGTACTCTGTCTGGCTTGCTCTGTTTATTTATAAAGTTTGTTGCCCCTGGGAAAATGGCCATACCGCAATTGTCATTTTACAAAAGAATGATTATGGTTATGTACTGGTGAACCCTTGCATCTGGATCCATGCCAAAAATCCCATTATGCCTAATTGTTAAAGGGGAGCTAACATGGTTAACTAACATGGTTAATGTCACTGTGGTTTATTACAGTGCCCCAGCTATATTTGTAAAAAGTTTATGCAAACAAATACACTGTAATATTTTGAAATGTTTATGCCTATTTGAAGATAGAAAATGCCTTTCTAGCTGTAGCTCAAGTAGTAATGTCTGTTTTCTTGTGTTTTGTTCATTACATTTCACAGTATTTCTTCCAGAAGTTGTTAATTATTGTGTCTTTGTGTGTCTGTTTTAAAGCCTCTGTGTAGGACGATTAGTGTCCAGGGTTTGCCAATTTTGTAATGCCTGTTATGTTTTCTTTATCTATTTTAAGAGAATTCATACAGATTTTTTTCTTTGCATGTTTAGATCAGATGTGGTAGTGTTATGCTTCTCTCTGGCCAATCCAAACTCCTTGCGGCATGTCCGCTCCATGTGGTTCCCTGAGATTAAGCACTTCTGCCCCCGCACCCCAATCATCCTGGTGGGCTGCCAGCTGGACCTGCGTTATGCTGATCTGGATGCTGTTAACAGGGCTCGCCGGCCCTTGGCCAAGTACGGACCACATCCTACACCCACTCATAACACATACTCTGTTACTTAAACTTCAGCATGAAAAGTTTTTAAGAGCTTCTCTTTTTAAGACAGTGTGGTCATTTGTGTCATATAGAATACTACCACAAATAAGGTTCCACATTTGTTGCTCATATGCATTCATATTCTGACCTTTTAATTAATTTTACTTATTCATGAATTTGGCTTTAACTATGCTTTCATTGTTTTTCTATTTCTCCTCTGAAAGACCTATCAAACCCACAGACATCTTGCCCCCAGAGCGTGGCCATGAGGTTGCTAAGGAACTTGGCGTTCCGTACTACGAGACAAGCATTGTTGCTCAGTTTGGTGTTAAGGATGTGTTTGACAATGCTATTCGTGCTGCACTCATCTCTCGCCGCCACCTTCAGTTCTGGAAGTCCCATCTAAAGAAAGTTCAGCGTCCCCTTCTTCAAGCTCCCTTCCTACCCCCCAGACCTCCACGGCCCGTGGTGGGCATCCCTGATCCACCTCCCATGGATGGAGAAGGTCTGGACTCTCTCTTCTGCCAGCCCTTATGTGCAGATGTCCTGTTTCTCCTACAGGGTGGGGCCACTCGTGTCTTTGCCCATAAGGTGTATCTGGCCACATCTTGCTCTAAGTTCTATGATCTTTTCACAATGGAACTTGGAACAGCTGGGGAGGAGAAGGAGGGTGAGGAGAGTTCGGAGGGGAGTGAGGAAGAGGAACAGAGCCGAAGAGGAGCCAAAGAACAGGCTGGGCGTACCAAGAGTCTTGACATTGATAAGGAAGGTGAAGGCGGGACCAGGGGTTCTAACAAGCTGCTCATGTTGCAGCAAGGCTCTTTAAGGACTTCACAGAGTGATAATGCTCTACCTGCCAGGAGCCAGCATTCTATAGGACATCTGGGAGCAGGCCGTGCCCTTTTGGGATGGGGGCGTGGCTTCTTAGGGGTATACCTGGAGATGGTGGATGACCCTGTAACTGGTCGACCAAGACTCATGACAGTAGTGTCCATGGATGATCTCATTCAGAAAGGGCCATTCCAGGTAAAAACAAAGCCTATTTTAATGCAAGGAAGATGGTACACATCAAAACCTAGTTCATATTCTCAACATCAGTGTTCCTTTTTGCCTTCACTTGGTTCTTTCAGGCAGTACTGCAGTACCTTTACACAGGACACCTGGATGAAAGACGTGGAGACCTGATGCAGGTGGCCACCATCGCTGAACTTCTGGAGGTTTTTGACCTGCGCATGATGGTGGCCAATGTGCTAAACCGTGAGAGTTTCATGAACCAGGAGATTACCAAAGCTTTCCATGTGCGTCGTGCCAATCGGATCAAAGAGTGCCTGAGCAAGGGTACCTTTGCAGGTAGGTAATCTGAAATGACACTTAAAGGGTAGAATACTCAAAGGGTTAAACTTATCTAAATAAGTTCAACTGTAACACATGGTGAAATCAATGTATGTCCATACTTTTCTATTTGTCCATATAGACTTTTGACAAGCAACATACATCTGCTGTAAATAAGGGAATGAGTAAAACAGTTTTAGTTTTTTGGTATAATTGTATAATACAGATTCTTCAGGAGGTTCTGGTGTTATTGGCTGATTTCCATTTTTTGTCAGCTTGTTACATTTAAAGATTTTTCTTAGTGACTGATTTTCATGATTCTATTTTCCATTCCAAAATTAATGGAATTGGAATAGAATTGCTCATGCTCAGAAGAAGTTGTTTTTCTTTCTGTCTTTCATTCAGTATCTGTGTTTTTATGAAATACCCAGTAGAGTGCTATAAAATATCCCTTCATTGCTGTCAGTGAAAATTGTATTTTGTGAATGTGTTTGCATTTCTGCACTGTGGTGTTCTGTGTTGTGTTGCTAACCCTGTCTTTGTCTTGTGTTGTGTGCATGTTTGTTGTAATTAACCTCTTCCAAGTCTCCTGTACTTTCCAAATGCATTATTTCATTGCATCATTCACAATTGTCATAATCTCATTATCCAACCATGAAGGTGCTTCTTTTATTCATGTTTGAAAACCAGAACAATATTCAGCTCCATTGTGGCCTTTAGATTTCTTAAGAGTTCCCTGTGGGTAAGCTAAAGTTTATGAACTTAAGCATTAGTGATTTATTTGCTTCCCCCTCCAGAGTGCAAAAAAGTTTGATGCATTTTTCCCATTATGCCCTCCTGATACCCACAGCATTTTATTAAAACTGCTGAACAGTATCAGTGAGCCACAATGAGCCCATGAATTTCTCCACATTAGTTTCTAAAGAATTAGCTACTATAATAAATTCTCCCCCTGAATTATCACAATCTGCCTGGCCCTTCCTTCATATTTTCTGTCTTCTTCCTTGCTAAAGAAACAGCTTATACTTGGCTAAGCTGGTTTGCTAGTCCTAGGTGGTTTAGGCAGGTCTAACTGGTCCCCCAGCTTGGCTAAACTGGTCTTTGTTGATTTAAGATGGCTACGCTGGAGTGCAGGTGGCCTCCCAGTCTGAAAGATAATTAAAAATCCTTCTAAAACCAGCAACAGACCTATCCTAGTTTAAGCTGTTTCTTCAGCAGGGCTGTTCTTAGCCTTGTCTATATGTCTATTTATTATTGGTCTGTGTGTGTGTGTGTGTTTGTCTTTTTGTCTGTTTCTCTGTTTGTCCGTCCACCTGTCTCCCCCCGTAGCTTCGACTCTGTGACACACGCCGAGATGTGTACTCTTTTCCTCCTGGTTTTAGATGTGGTGTTTCGATTGGACGATGGTTATTTGCCAGCCCACAAGCCACTGCTCATCTCAAGCTGTGATTGGATGGCAGCCATGTTTCGTGGATCCTTCATGGAGAGCTACATTGAGGAGGTGAACAAAGCTTAGTCATGTTTAATTTCAGTTATTAGATGTACAATATAAGGAGATTAAAAATCTAAAAATAATACAAAAAATATTGAAAGAGAAACAAATACTTCATTTGGAACTTTACATAATACTAGCACAGAAAGCCTGGTATTGTTCATAACACTTATCAACTTGGCACTTAAGGTATTGGTACTACTGGCACCCCAATCTATAATTAGTTGATATTGGCTTTATTTAAAGTTCAACATAAAATCATCAAGTCATTCCAGTTTCACCAAACTTCATTATTGAAGAACTGGAAGTACTTATTAAATTCAGCCATCCAGATTCTTCCAGCCCTGGAACTCTGACAAATCCCAATAAGAAAGTGGCACAGGTAGTTAAAACTAGGCCACTCCTATGACAGCCTGACCCACATTGATGCAGCAGCGACAGGAGACCAGCTCTTTTATATGAATGAGTTAACAGCCCCGCAGGACTAAACAGGCCTCTGAGGGGAGCACTACAGGCAGACAGATACTGAGATATTAGAAGAGCTCCTGTGGCTGCAGGCACACACACGGGTAAGCTGAGGTATTTAGAGATATTGAGTTTGTGCTGTCGGTTCCAGAGGAGGCAAGGAAAAAAACTAGAAGTAATAGAGTCCGTTAGAATTTCCTTGCTGTGTTTGAGGTTGTAGAACAACTTGAGGAGGTTAATGTAGTTTTGACATCACTGTAGAATTCCCCTAAAATAGGCTGGCATATTCTAAAGCATCAGAAGCTGTTTTACTATAGCTGACTATTTATAGTTCATAATACATGACTCATGTTGCCTTTTATTAACTCTACACTATATATCTACCCTTATCAAAAGGCCATGAGAATAAATGGAAAAGGCATAAACTACTTGTCAAAACACTTGAATGACGCTCTTAAAATCATACATTTTGTCACTTCCTCAGTCAGCACTATAAGACTGTAGGCGTTTTTCTCCAATGCGACTTACAGTGTATTTAAATTATACTTTTGTATCAGATTTTCCATGTGTGCTGCCAAGGATTCAAACCCATTACCTTTGCCTTGCTGGTACTGCACTGTGCCAGTTGAGCATTTTTCTTCTAAATTATTCTAACTTACTGCAAAGTGCTTCTTGGCATAAATTTGGTTCATGCATTTTTTATAGAAAACTGTTAAGTTGGGTGTCAAGAGTTAAGGCTGTATTTCTTTCTGAAGCGTCTCGCTTGTGCACAACTTAATCCAGGTCTATCCCATCTACGCTCTCTGATTTCCCTGGGCTACCAGCTGTCAGCTCAGGTTCTAGAAAGACAAACTCCCTGAGGGCAGAGATTCAGGATCAGGCTGACCAACACGAGAGGCACAGATACAGAACTGGCTGGGTTATAGGTGCCCAGGCCTGCCGGTGAACAGGATCACCCTGTATAACATTACATGCATTGCAGAGATCTAGCTTTACAGCACACACAATGATGCAGGAAATAAGATGCTGTCTGCTTTTCTAGTCTGACAGCACTGGCTGAGGGTTGTCATATAACGGGGTGGTTGGAGATGCTGATTGGTTAAGAGGTGATCTTAAGGTGGTCAAACAGAGTTTGATTTTAATGTCTAAATTTGTTGTCTTGAAACGTAATAGCTTATTTTTTATTTCTAAGCTTAGCGATTTTTGTTTTGCTTTCTCTTTTATTTGAGCAAATGGATATAATTGATACAGTGTAATGTGTTTTCAGTCAAAGTACCATTTGTAAGTTACAGCAACAAGAAGGGTGTGAAAATAGTAAAAGTTGCCAACAGACATAAAGCAAGATAGTTTCCAGATAAAGAAAACAGTTAGTACACAGCCATAGAACTTAAAAGCTTGCCTCTTTCTTGGCTGTGGCCAACTCTTGCTTTTAAATCAAAGCTGATTGTGCTTTGTAAATTCTGTATCACAGCAAATACACTGTTGAAGAACTACATATATTACTATAATGATGTAAGACAAGGAGCTGCCGTGTGAATTGGTCCGGTCGAAGTCACTGTCAGTCTGACACAAGGCATAGAAAAAGGTTTTGAATAGAGCAGGGCCTTGTCATAGTCAGTGTGGAAACCGTCACAGAAAGTGTTTTATAACCAGATATAAAGCCCTTGCAAGACTCAGGGTGACACATGTTTTGAATGTATCATTCAGTTAAGTGAAGCTGATAGCTCACTCAAAAGGGTTTTTAAAAGTTTCTGCTCAGATGCTTTATATCTTCAACTGAACATTTCATGCACATCAGTTTATGACACACTAAGTCAAGATTTGTCTTTTATTAATGTATCATATGCAAGTTTTGCTATTTTAGTGTTGTGCAAAAATAAGCCAGTAAATAGTTACTACTGAGGACAGTTGTCTTCTTAAAAAAAAAAATAGTTATGCTGCAATGCCTTTGCTAGTTCCGCATCAGACGTTATTTTTATATTGTGCTTGTACATCACATGATCACGTCACCAAGTTTTAGGATGTTTAGAACAAGTCCTGCCATCTGGTGGAGACTGGGTTTCTGTCTCGCACATACCATTTGACAAAGACAAGGCAGTATTTGAACATACAGCAGATGCTGTGGTGTCAGAATTCCTGTCAACATCATACTTCCGAGTGTGATTAGCTCCAGAGAGAGCGGAAGCTCGGATGCGAGAACTTGTCACATTTCTCCTGTGAGAGAAACATGAAGTGAAAGCTAAGACAATGAGGCGGAGTCTTTGCGGTTTCAGTTTTGCTTCCTGACACACATAACCCTCAGTCTTGACCTTTTCTTCTCTCTGTGTGGTTTCTCTGTAGCTTCATTAGTTTCTCAAGCAGTAATTTAAGTTGTTTTGTTTAGGCAAATAGAATTTCGGTTTACTCACAGCATCATTGTTATCTTTAGGTTTGAACAGGAAGTTACCTTCTGTGTCCCCTCTGCGTCTTTTAAGTCTGCCCTTTAGCCATAATGAGAGGTCACATTCATGTTGACATTCTGTTAATTGGCTTTGAAACAGGCAGGTGAAGGGCACCCCTATGGCTTCTGAAGTACCGCAGTGTCATCTTGTTACCCCCCCCATCTAGCCTATAGAATATATGTTGGCTTGGAGCCATGGTCCCATAAACCCCTGCTTGTGATAGAAGTAGGATAGAATGTATTGTGACATTTTTGCTGTTTGATGCATGATGTGCATTTCTGTCAATTATTAATTTCTTCCCCCCTTTAAAATTAGAAGGTTGTTGGTGGGTAGTTGAAGGTTCATGGATAGGTACTGTATAGTCATCCCTGTGTTTAACATACTTGATCAATATTATTTTAAGATCATTCTAATGTTAAGCACCATTTTCATTGCTTGTGATTTGTTAAAGTAGAGGACTAACTCTTTCACAAGATAAAGTGCTAATGGTTTCCAGGTTTCTGTAAGTGCCTGTGTCCTGTAAATTATGTTTTTGAAAAGAGTAGTGTAAGAGGCAATCAAATCTGCTGCATCCTGCTCTAAATCACAGAGCAACTGCTTCGCCTGAGTAAGGGCATGAGGCATAAGGAGAAGGTTGCCATGGATTGATTCACAGGCACTAGCACTTTTCTCTTTGTGTTTAATTCCTTGCCCGTTACTTGGAGCTAAAAAGATAAGCTTGCCTTTGTTTGCTTGCCACCCTTCAGCCAAAGCAGAGTGAAAACAAAAGCTCTCTTCCATTTTAGCTCTGGTCAATGTGATTTTAGATATAAATGGGGTTAGAACATGGGCAAGTGATGTCATGTGGCCTGCAAGGACCGTCAAATGACTCCTGGCAGATCTCTCCAGTTTGACCAAGAGTCCTTTGTTACTGCGAAATGGTGATATTTTTAGCTTTATATTTCTGAATATAGACAAATTTAGATAAAAATGTTTAGTGTCAAGTGTTTAGGGCAATACTGGTAATTGGATCCTATACAATTTCAAGAGTAGAATAATTCTGGAATGCATAACACTGTCAATAGGGCTTTTATAATGTTAGAAACTTAGACTTGAGTGTGTTTCTTCTGTAATGCGTATTCTGTGTTCAGTGTTGTATGATGACAGTCTTTCCTGTAGGCTGGCTTGTTGGCTCTTGTTTATGCAGAGGCCAGGTTTCCCGTAGTGACAAGCCCACAGAGTTATTTTCCACAGCTTTAAGATGAGGCTGTCAATGATTTCACACAGTGCTTTAATCTCCTAAAGGATAAAAGACTCCTCCTCAGGGCTACTGTCCTGACCATTTTATCACTCTCTTGAGCCCCCTCCTCTGTGAGCCTTTCGGACCACTTTCCTGGTCATGCCATGACCACATGAAGTTTTTCTCTGATGGTCAGCAGCCAGGACCATGCAGATCTCAATAGGGGAGAGGTGCTGAGCAGATTGTTTCTACTCGGATCAGTCCGCCTCTTGAGTTTCCATGTCCTGGTGATGAGCTATGAATAAACATCCTCAGCATGAGTTATGAAATCTGTTTACACAAAGTTTTTTCAACGTGGGCTTCGTTTGATAACTCAACACTTGAAATTTGGGGCAGTCCTTCTAAGCTATTCCTTTAATTCTTTGTCCTCTCTTTGTCTCTATATAGGTGTCTATTCCTAACACCAGTTGTGCCTGTATGAGAGCAGTTCTGGAGTATCTCTACTGTGGTGTATTCACACCCTGTCCTGAACTGGAGCCAATGGACCTTATAATACTAGCCAACCGCCTCTGTCTTCCCCGCCTTGTAGCTCTAACAGGTATGTTTGGTAATGGTTCTTTGTTTACCTGAAGCCATACAGTGAACATTGCGAAACTGCAGAATAATTTTGTGGTTAATGGGGCTGAGCAAAAAAGAAACTAAAACTTTTTTTTAACTTTGTTCCAAAACTCAGTGATTATAGACAGTTGCCTTCTTATAGTAGAATCTGTACAGATATGGTACGTTATAAAGAAGCTCAAGTGATTGATTTGGAGCACTCTGCCTACTCTAGACAGCAACTCAGAATTAATTTTTTTTATTGTCACTGTATCAATGTATTTCACATTTCAGCATGTTGCAATGCATTCTGGGATTACTCAGGCAAAATTGTAATATTAGAGATGGAAATTCATCTTGTCAAAGCAGCCACACATGGGACTAGCCATATTTTTAAAAGTAAAACTGAGATAACTTTCAGATTACTTATTAATGCATAGTGCATTGTGAGATTCTTAACAACTGAACAACAGAAATATATATTTGGTATTTTCATGGGAAGTGAAATGTGAAATTTGTTTGTCACCTCAGGTACTTTTGTTGTTATGGAATATCTTGCAAGTGTTAACCATTAAGCCTAATGGCTGAATTATTAACACTTGTTTTATGGTGTTTTGTTATGGTCTACAGAGCAACATGCTGTTGAGGAGCTGTTGCAGCTGTCCGTTAGAGGGGTGGACATTGATGGACATGTGCTGGCCTATCTGGAGATGGCTCAGGTAACATTAATAAGTATGAAGCAAACAGAGCTGTTAATTTTGCAATGCAAATGCAAAGCACCCTTATGCCAAGTAGTGAAGTGGCTCAATGATGGAACACATTACAAATAGAACACATACAGAATTGTCATTCATTCATTGCCTACTTCATCCTCTTGTTCAAAGGATATACAGTCATTGCTTTTCAAATGAGTCTCATTGAGAGAAATCATTCTTTGATGCTGTGTGCCAACTCAACTGCTTTATGTGTGCTCTAGTTCCACAATGCCAAACAGCTCTCTGCCTGGTGTCTGCATCACATCTGTACCAACTATAATAGTGTCTGTCGCAAATTCCCTAAGGATATGAAGACCATGTCTGCTGGTAAGAATTTATTTGGTAGTCCTGGTAATCCAGTTATGGGAGCTCTTGTCCCTGGTGTAACATTTTAGGATCTGTTTTGGTTGGCAGTTCTGACTTTGGTATTTTTATTTGCTTTCTCATTGGTCTAGAAAACCAGAAACACTTTGAGAAGCATCGCTGGCCACCCGTCTGGTTCCTGAAGGAGGAGGACCGCTACCTCCGCTCTCAAAAAGAACGGGAACGTGAGGAAGAGATCCTACGCAAGCAACACACTAAACGGGGATGGTGCTTCTGGAGACATCCGTCCTCTTCAGCACCCCATATTTCTTAAAGGCTCAGCTCCACCTGTCAACCCCATTACCCCTCATCCATCTCTGTCCTGAGGCGTGTAGCTGAGCCTAGGAGAACCCTGTTTGTACGTCTGGGTGTGTCTGTCCTGGCTGCTCTGGAAATTAGTCTGGGGCTGTTTCATTTTCCCTCTGCGAGCTGGGCCTTAGTGGACTGCTTACCACAGAAGCTCAGAGCGTATTTCTTTAAATGGGAGACGGCTTGAAGAACATTATAATCCTTCTCACTCTCAATGTTATGTGTTTGACTGTATGAATGCAACAGGTGTGAGGTTGCTCACCACAGCATCGTGTAGGTAATGCAATCTTTGCAGTGACCTGCTTTCAACTCTTAAGACTGTTATTATTATACAAGACCACACACACACTTACACCAGCACCCTGTCTGAGCGCTGGCGCCCGGGCCCACGGATGCTGAATGGTGCTGCAGTGTTGAGCTTTTTCTGTGACACCTGTATCTGGGAAAACCGTCATGTTCAATGCATACAAGCTGAACTTAGCTTAAGCTATACAACTAGCAACTAAAATGGCGGCAGGGATATATAAATTCATGTTAAAATAAAGGGGTTGTAAGCGCCTCTCTTTCAAACTTATGTCTGCCTACATTCTCACTAAAAATCTACATTTTTGATCTTCCATTGCAGCATATTGGCTCTGCATACCAATCGTGTCGCCTACTGAGGAACTGTCGTTTCTTCCTGTGTCTAACAATTGATAATCTGGTAGTTCAGGGGCAGAAACAGAGTGGAATATTTCAGGTCTGTCACTCATTAAGGCTCTAACAAAGCACCAAAGACAGACAACTCATTCAGACAAAAACGCCTTACCAAAATCTACTGAAACAGGACAAAACTTGACAGCAAGTGAACTTCAAGATTAGGGCTATTCATACCACTGCCGTGAAAGAAATAGCAATCACAGCTATATGACATTCTCTTATTGGAGTTTACTTTCTGTGATATGACCACTAGAAAGCTGCTCGTCTTGCTAGCCTTTTAACACCACTGGGTGGCGCCCATGCCTTCTGTGTTTACCCTTCTTTGGAAAGTATTAGCTCCTAATTTGTTTGTAAATTGTAAAATTATGCATCTAGGAAACAAGCATTTTTGTAGCACTAGTTCAGTTTGGAAAACTTGGCTATTGGCAAAATGTGTCAGATATCGCAAAAATATAGATTGTAATGTTTCTTTTACTTCATGCTAGCAACACATCTGCTCCCCTTAGTTGTTCCTCTGGTCCTCTACCTCTGCAATAAACCAAACAGAGGGAGAAAGTATCCATCCATTTCCCATAGTCTCTAAAATGTTGCATTGCGATGCTTCACAGATAGAATTTCACTCTGCATTTTACACCTGCAGATAAAACTGGTGCTCAGGATTAGCCTGTTAAACATTCAGCCACTCACACTCACCTTTTACCAAGTTTACCTGTTTGACAATCTTAATGACAAAATACCCCCACATAAGCTGTAAATTAAAAGTGCATCTTTCTTTTTGTTCTTTTGATTGAAAAGCTTTATGAAAATAAATTTCAAGCTTTGTACTTAGTCAGAACAGGTTTTGTGGATAAACTGGCGCTGGTGTGGTGATGTGCCCATTCTCACGGTTTGGTTCCACCTTTCAGACGTGCATGCGGTGTGAAACAGTGTTAGCATTGAATCTGTTTGCTAGAGTCTGTCTGAACTGCCTTCCATCTAAGTACATGAGTGCCTATGACCATGTTACACTTACCCTTCTACATTTAGATGGGCTCATTCTTGAAGTATTTTTTGGTGAAGCATGTTTGTTTTGCCTGTTCTGTGCCTTTTAACAAGAGTGTTATTAATAGCTACATTGGAGGTGAATGAGAAATATGAGGCATTTAAGTTTTTTATGGCACCTTTCTCTATTCTTGGCTTTCCGATTTCGTTTTCTCAAGACTACACCCCGCTTTTCTCACCAGACAAGCTGAAATCATCAACATCTACAAAAATAGACCATGTGCCCTCAGCGGCCGGTTTGCAAATAACAGAGAAATAAGAAAAGAAGAGGGATTCTGAGAGCAGCTAATTTTCCTTATATGCGTGAATTCCATAAATGGCCTTTATAAGCAGGCAAATATTTAAAGACACTACAACAATACTAAAGGCTCTTAATTAGTAAAACTAAGAATGTATTTGCAGACTGGCTCTGCAAAGAATTATGAACTTAATCACAGCTTTCCTGTTCTGGATAGCAGCTGTCTGCCCTTCAGAGACCACCTTGCATATTCTTGAGCTAAGTTTAAAAATATCAGCCCACAAAGGTAAATCGACTCCAGATGAGCGCTTAGAGAACACTACAGACATTGGTATACTTACTCGGATAGAAAGCTTTGTTGCTGTGGTGATTTCGGGCTGTTAGCACGGGCTTTTTTCTGTTAGCTTTTGCACCTTTTTTGCTTAGATTTGGTCTGCCTTGGATGTGCATGGCAGTGACTGTTTTTAAACTATGGCTTTTTACAAGAAGTAACATTTTGTAGCATGTTATGGGTTTCTTCCATTTTAATGGTGCTTCTGATGGCCCTGTATGTTCTGTGTGTGAAAAATCTCGTACTTTCTATAAGACTCTGATGTCTGATCTGATGAAATACGTCTTCGTACCTTGTGCTTTAATCAGCTATGCCTTCATTAACTCTTGATTCAAAGGACATGTGACTTGATGTCATTTAAAAGTATTTAGAAGGTTTAGTTGACTTCTTAGTATCAGAGCGGTGCCATCTGCCCTTAAAGTGAGTGTTAAGAAGAATTGGTTTAGGCACTCCAAGTTGGACTGCTAACAGTGTAATTGCTTCTTAGATATGCACTTTAGCTTCAAATTAGATACAAGGTTCTCTGTAAATTTCTTTTAAATTAACAAAAATTGTCCTGAGTGACAGATTTTAAAGTATTTATCAGTGCACGTTTACAGGTAAGATGTGCATGGGAATGGTCCAAGTGCTAGCTTGGGAGTCAGCATGTAGTTGTGAGTAATGGTAGTTTTCATTATTAAACAATCATTATGCCCATTTTGACACGTTATTAAAAGAATTAAAAGCCCTCATTCAGCCACAGACACATTGTGAAAGCGATTTCATCCAGAACCTTGAAATGTTGCATCATGTTTTTTTATCAGTGACCCTAGTTACTGTTTGATTATTTGTTACTGTTTGTGGTATGTACAGTGCAGCCTAAAAAGTCTTTGTTGAAAGAAGTGCGAGCAGTTGAGAGTTGTGGTTTGTTCCTCTTGTTACCTGTGCCTTCAATTTAAACAATGTTCTCCTGTAATCATTCTTAAAAGAAGCCACTGACTTTAGTTCATGGGTCATTTTAGTGTGCATAGATTCACTCACACAAATAACAACAGAAACTGAAGCTGATAGCCAGCAGATCACTGTTTTGTTCCTTCTGCATGCCTGTGGCCAGCATGTAGCAATATTCTCTTTTCTTTAGGTGATGTGATATATTTTTTCCCAGTGTATCATGTTTCCCAGAAATATTATTTCTCTCTCTCTGTGATATTGTGCTGAGTTGAGTGGACACCATTCTTCTTGTGAGTCGTGATTATGCTGGTTTGGTCTAACATCAAGAGAGGGTTAGAGGCACACTTGCGCACTCTACTGTTAATGTTAACTTCACAAAACTGTTGAAGGTGAAGTCTGTATTTTAGCACCACTAGCGTTACCAAATGGAACTGATCAAAACAATGACGTTTTAAACAAGTTTCTGCTATTGGTAAAACAAACAGATTGCCCCGCCCACAAACATTTACAAACTATGATGAGTTTGAGCCAGTGTCAGGCTTGACATTGGTAGCCATTAGGAGTATTATTTTAAAATGTCACAATTCACTTTTAACTAATTTAACTGACAGAAGTCAAACTAATTAGTGTAGGGCAGAACATTTTATTAAAGCACATGGTTTTAAAAAATTTAATAGAACCACAGAACAATTTTTGTGGTGATTTTGTTCTTAACATTTCTGTTAAACTGAAAGAGTCAACACCACTTACTGTTTCTAAACATAAGTACATCTAACTTCATTTAATAGGCAGATACCACTTTAGGGTTCTTTGATGGATCAGACATTGATAGGGTTGTTTCATTTAGGGTCTGGTTCCCTCTAGATGGAACCAGGGTCTGGTTCCCTCTAGATGGAACCAGCTTTTATTGTCTAATGTGTTTTGAATTTCACCTTCATCTCCATTAAACAAAAGGGCCTTGTTGCTTCTCTAAAAACTGATCTGTCAATTATACCGAAGCACTTATTACCCTTGGCAGACAATGTGGTAGATGTCTAAATAGTCATTTCCAATTTTGTCATTTTGGGAAGGGGGGCAACCACCTGTTAGATTGAACTGTGACCTCTCTTCCTTATTCAAATCTGTGATTATTTAAAGCTGTATTGCACTTGTGTTTTTTAACTTTTAGTTTGAAGAATTATTGTTCTTGTTTTAAACCGAAAAGGTTCTGTTACTGTTCTGCAATTATTGTTTGTGTCTGAACCAGAAGCACACAAACCATACACACTATTAAGGGCTTTTAAAATACTAATTCCGAATGTTTTGCTGCTGTTGCAAAAAGAAAAAGGATAAAAGAAGAGAAAAAAAAAATAAAATTTTTATTGAATCCTTTGTAATATTTTTGAACAACTGTGATTTGTATAAAATGGAGTTAAGGAAAGGGGTAAGATTATCTGTTTCAGTATTTTAATGTTGCTTGGCTTTTAATAAAACTAAACAGAACTCTTTAAACTCACTTTTTCTTCATCTATGTTCAATTTGTTATGATTTAGCGCTTCATCTGAAAACCAGATAAAACCAGAAACAAATTACTAGTAAAATTGTATCACTCTAAAGGACAGTTAGTTGTAGTTTGTGTACACAAACACGCACAATTTAACTAATTATCAAGTCAGTTTTGGATTAAGCTGGTAATACATCACTTATTTATACATGAAGTATTTTGACGTAAGTTACATTTTTGATGTGGAACATTCACTACTGTAGACAGTCCTGCAGGGGGAGACATAGACAATTAAATCACAGCGCTTGCTACACCCTGAGAGAATTTCTGCTTTTACAGCACTTTTACATGACATGTCATACTTCCAATCATGGTGTCCTTGTATTGTTTCCTTGTAAGTGTTCATCCCATATCACACACCAAGGAAATAACATTGCAACATCAAAAGCAGTTTTGGAGTATAAACAGGGTTTAATGATAAAATCCACCCACCATTGTGCATAGAAAACCTCAATATCAGTTTTCTTTAGGAACAAGACTCTAATACTAACAGATGGGTCTCCTAATATCTCTTATATAAAGAGTCTTATCCATCTCAACTAAATCTCTAACTGTGCTCAGATTTGCCTTCAATCCAAAGCATGCGATCAAAAGTAAAATATTTCAATCTTTAACACGAGACCAAAATATCTAAACTATGCTATCTATGCTGTAATTCTCTGTAGTTACAGCTTTCTAATGATTGGCTGCCAATCATCTCAGCCTCACTGGTCTGAGTTTAGCCTGAAATGCTGATTCATCACAGTTACTGCTTTTGTGTTGCTTTCCTTCTCCCACTGTCTCAAATGACATGAAAGGATCAGATCAAAATATAAGACCTGGTCCTCAAAGGTAATTGTATGAAGAAATGAAACAATAAAGTCATGCAAACACAGGTATTATGCTGATTTCCTTTAGACATTGATTGTTGATGCTGCATTTAAATGACCAGAAATCGCCAACACACACACACACACACATTCAGCAGCATTTCCAGGAACACTCTAAAGGGGAAACGCCACCACAGATGCTGTAATTGATGCTGTAGTCACTGTAAAATGATGGGCGTAGTGATTTGTGTGTATAGATGGCTGGTTAACAGACCAGAATATCTCCCCATGTGTGTCTTTGTGTGAGACTGATTACAGCCCCAGCACTTATGTTATATCTGTGACTGATGTGCATGGTACTGCCAGGAAGCAAAAAACAAATAAATACAGGCCTAACAACATCTGAGCACAATGTAATAACATTCTTGCAGCAATAAAAATGCAAAAATAGTATGAAATGCAAATATCGTATTTAAATTAAATTTAAAATAATTTGGCCATTATTTTCCAAGGCATACAAATGCCTGTGTGTATGTGTGTGTGTGTGTGCGCAGATATAAACATAATATTTTTAACTTTATATGTGTCCAAGTTAATAGACAAAACTGTAACAGTGTTACAAGTGTTACATAAGTGTTGAATTAACCTGACCCTGCCATGACATTCCTTATTCATGAGATCACAGTCATGTCCCCTTTTAAGCAGTCATCGGCACTTAAAAGGCATTTTTCTTTTACATCAACATGCCATTGAGAAATACAGTTTCCCATGAAAACCCTATCAAAACGTGGCTTAAAATGCCTGAGAAAGCTTTATTTCAGAAAACATTCCACAAACACTGTATGATGGTATTACAGAATAGACAATTGCTTATACTTTCTTTTAAAAATTGCTTTAAAAGAGCATTTAGACTGCATGGGTGAGGTAACCGAGGTTAAACATATTATTCTCTTAGGGTGTTTTTCTTGTCCAGAATGGAATTTCTTAAAATTATTCGTCAATAAATGTGTTGCCCCAAGTCCAAAGCCATTACTGAAATCACTTAAGCAAAGCACCTAAGCATTCCTGACAAGAGTTGCATACCTACACTAACTAGTGGAGGGGGAATAACCTCCTCAACTCATAATAAATTCCTACACAGCTCCTATCTGTTCTTGTGGTGGTGGTGCTAGCAATGCCAAGGTCGTGGGTTTGATTCCCAGAGAACACACACACACACTCTGGTAAAACACATTAAATGCAACTGGATAAAGGCAGCTGTCAAATGCATAAATGTAACATAATGCCGTAACCTACAGGGAATGGTAATTCTTTTAAAAACAAGAGACTCAGATTGCTAATAGTTGACTGTTTCTTTGCATGCAATCTGTCAGGCAAATGAACTGTTTCTGAGAATTGTACAGTTTAAATCAAACTAGTAGAGACAAGAAACTGTATTACAGACCAGAAACATTTGCAAATAGATTAAATTCAAGTAATCAAGTGAAACCAATATGCACACATACTTTAAATATAAATGCACCTTAGTTCAGTTAATAGAGATGAAACCTGTTACACATTTTTTAACTTCCCTTTCAGTTCTGGTTTCTTTCATGTCCTGTGTTCTTTATGTTCTCTATATCAGTTGCAATAACATGCAGCTTTTTTTCAATGTCAATTTTTGATTTCATTAGGATATGTGTTATTTCTTTATTCTTTCTTTTTAACTGCATTGTACTATGATTGTAACTGTCATGCAGGCTGCAATGTTTAAAGAAAAAGAGAAACTGTTTAGGCCTCAGTTGTTGTGATACATTCATGGAAAATGCAATTAAAATGCACAAGCATGTCCCTGTATGGCATGTGGGAGTCCAGGCTGTGACAACTAAAGCCTGAGATCTTCATCTTCTGGTGTAATGAGCAGAGCACTAAATAATGACAATGTAAACAGCCTGAACATGGTGGAGGATGTTTCCTGAAGCCTCCCCACAAGAATGTGATAATATTAGCAGTAATAAAGACTAGCAAGGATTTTTCGGCCTCCCAATGTTCTTCTGTCATGAGAAAGCATCACAGATTGGAACTTAAACCTTTCCAGTAAACATGTTTTCTTATTTCTTTTACCCACAAGTTGCTTTGACCTTTATCAACTGCAGAAGGTAAATTTATGGTGTGACAATGTGGTTGCGCTTTTGCTCTCAAAACTTTTTTTTACAGATAAAAATTACTAATGAGTGTCGTGTCAAATAAGAAAAAGCAAAAAAATAAAGAAGGATAATTAAATAGTATTAAGTAATTTCTAAAGATTTCTAAATTCTGGACAGAGAATGCACAGCTCCAACTGGCTCATATAGTAAATATGTAATCTAACCTATTGGATATGTAATGCCTGTGGTCGTGTAAGCATTCCAAAATGTAATGAATTCCTAGGAAATCACTCCTGATAATACTAGAATTTACTTAAGATAAACTACTTCTACACAGACAATACACAGTATCAGAAGCCCAGAAAAAGTTGAAGAAATGCTGGATTTAAAGGGACAGAGAGAAGCAAAGCTAACAAAAAACATATGATGAAAAGAGTAATGATGGTTATAGGGCAGAGGTCAAGTTATAAGCCTGGACTCAAGGCATATATCTCTGCTGTGTTGAACTTTGACCTTTATTCAGGTTTAAACACATTGAAGCATGACTGTGTGTGTGCATCACATCTGTTCAAAATATAAACGCAGACAAATACGTCATTTCTGTCTGCAATGCTCTTTTCTGTAAGACTTAAGGCAGCCTGTGAAAGCCAATGTAAAGAAAACATATTATTTACTTTAGTTATTTATATTACAGTGGGCTTCAACAGACTCAGTTAGAATCTTCATGGTGGCGTCCCTCCCCATCTTGTGTTCAAAAAGCCAATAGATGCAGATTTTATCAATTTTAAATAAACAGCATTTCATTATCTTTAATCCCCCATTTTAAATAAAGGAAATACCAAGCGTCCTGTCAAGTCAAGAGCAACAGAATAACAGTCTGTCAGGGAAGAGCCAACAGGAGGCAGGAAGCTGCTGTGATCATGAAGGAATTCTGACATTTTGGCCCCATTCCTTATTCCATAAACTCTAACACATGCCTTCAAATAGGATGTTTTAGGGGGCACCAGAGGTTTATGTGATCGGCCCACTTGTGTACACCCATCTTTACAGGGCTGCTCCCACAGCGGGTAGTTTAAGGGAAGCAGTGGGGGCCCTTTGCTAGCCGAGCTCTACAACATGAACTAATTAAACTATAAAGAGAAGTGACGTAATGTGTAAAGAGGCAGACATAGAAAGATGGCTTCAATTCTCATGCACAGGTCTTTGTGTGGGAGTGTGGGAGTGGGTAATTTCAAACTCTGTCATTTAAGAACTGATGTCAGCAAGGAGGAGCTGAGTATGAAGAGGAAATGTCTTTTTTCATTTTGTTCAAGGGTATTTTAAGCATGGGTTTAAGTACATTTTATCATCATTTTATCCAAATATTATTCTGTATCTTAAAGATAATTCGTAAAAAACACTTTTTTCAAAAAACACATGAAAAGCATCAAACGCTGTGGAAGCTAAAAGTTTCAGTCCAGCATGTACCTTTTCTCACTGGTGCTCCTTTAAATGTGTTTCTGTGTGGAAAACAGAAACAGCGGCAGAGAGCTGGGCAGGTTTGAACTGAGAATTGCTTTTTCAACAGCAACAAAGCCAATTTAAATGGAGACTACATCAAATTCAGTTCCCATGAAATCGGCCCTGCTGGGGCAAGGGTCTCTCCAGAGATCAATGCACTGTAAATGGCTTCTCAGCTTGCTGCCAAGTGCTCCAAAGACTGCTCACAGGAAGTCTGTACAAAGAGACTGGCAGCTCAGTAGCCTGTCAATGCAGGACTGGGGTACTTCCAACCAAGCTTAGTCATTTACGGCCACGCTTCAAACATAAGGCACAAAATATTCATAAAAATACAGAGCTAAAAAGTCTAGATGCATTGCACAACATCGTACACCTGTTATATGTCTTGAATTTAAACTTGCTTTGAGTAAAACAAACAAATAAGTGCGTAAATAAACAATGCAAGCTGCGGTTAGGGTAAAGGGTAAATTTTTCATGACAGATTTTGAAAATAGTTTTAAATCGTGTTTAAATGGCTTTCCCAATGTTAATGTGACGGTACACGGCGCATTATGTAGTGCGCATTGCCAACAAGCGAGATAAACTGAAATTGTGCAACAGCTGTGTTTTTCAGAGCAGGGGGTGGAGCTTTTCAGATACATCCCTCTTCATGAAGTTTTCAGCAGGACCGATGTAGAATCATCACCAGTGTGCGTCTCCGCCTTCCCATCAGCGTTTCACTCTCACAAGTTAAAGGTTGCATTTAAAACTCACACACCTTTCTTGAATGCAACTTTGGACAAAGGTGCTCATTTTACTTGGGGTACAGATTGTAAATTGAGGTGAACTGTTTTTGGAGTACATAGAATAACTCCAGCATCAGGATGCGAGCGATTAACTTGGACACGTACAGCCTGTCTCTGCTGACCGCCAAAGAAGACATCATGAATCCCCGAGCATCCACCAATTGGTACAGTAACTATTACATAATGTCTTTGTGTTAAAAACGAGGTAACTGCCTTCACTGCATTTTTGACATTATAGACGCGCACAACGTTTTTAGTTATAGGCGGAATGGTGTCTAGGTAAGCAGTTTGCAAAGTTTTGATACACAGCCAAAGACCAAGAACTGCTGTTCTTATCCAACTTTGGAAACGGGTTTAGTGCGCAGTTGTTTTCACCGTTGCCAGAGACACTAATTTCGTAAATACGTTTACGTTTTAACAGTATGTTTTGTAAACTATACGTTTAAATACTCTGAAATAAGCAACTCAGCACTCGCTTATCGCTGGAATGACTGCCAGTTGTTGTTTATTGAGTACTTTATCACTTGTGGGGGATCAAAATTCTGCAGAATTGCACTCCAGTTATCTCATTGCTAAAGATCTGAAACGAAATGTGTAAACATGTGCACTGGTGTATGTTCTTGTGGAAGTGATGTTGTGTTCTTCCCCTTATTATTTCTCCTTTGGTGTTTGCCTGTATGCAAATTTGCCCAACTGTGAGTTCAACCTTAGATGAAAAATAAAAACATAAAAAAATAAACGTTTATATATTTATAATAAGTCAGTTGGCTCAAATGTTCTATAACAGTTATTGAACAGTTTCAAAAATTCTTCATTTTGTGTGTTTGCTTAAGGAAACCAACAATCTTACAGTACAACAATCTTGTGATTTTCTAGCATGATGTCATGAATTATGTTCTGACTATGTTTCAGGCCTCTGTGGAGTATAGAAGGTTGCACAGTGGTTTGTAATTGTGCGGAACACCCACATGATTAGAGACACCTACTCTGTAACTGAATACATATGCTGTCATTCATTTAGAAAAGTTAATAACCTGTATTCAATCACGCCCTACTTGACTATGATTTCATCCTTTAATCAAATCATTTACATTGTCACATAACCAACAGCAGAAGTGTCATGGTGATTAAAAGACTTGAGAGCTTGTTCCAGACAATGCAGAATACAATTTACAGTTACTTCACAGGCAACAATGCACAGAATCCTTGGTAGGCTTCTAATGAACAGAACAAATTGTCATTAGTAATTCCATGGCTATTAAGCTAGTGAATCACCTTAAGATATGTGTTTCTCTGTAAGGATAGTGTGGGAGACACAGAACACAGATCCACTGATTAGGTTAGATCTATAACTCAAGATCTAGTATTTACCCTTGTGCAATATTGTCTCTCAACACTCCAGTGCTAATGAGTGTCACTGTACTATAATGATCTGACAGTATTGAAGTCCTGCAGTGTTCTTCTCGTATGTCAGATTTTGGCAACTCACGTTTGTTATATCAGCGGTGTCATTGTCCCTGCTGTATTTCGGCAGGCACAAGCAAATTCCTACAAACGCCCCGTCAGCCTGCTTGAATCATTTAGGCAGCACCCATTCTGTTTTTCCACATGCTTAATCACCGTGGAAACATGCTGAGAAACAGTCACTGGCGCTTTAGGCTTTACAAGCCTATCAGGCCCATTCATGTGCTGCCTGGTGCTACTGGCTGACTACTGAAACTGTCATGGTGCAAGTTTTTCAACTGTGTATTTCACAGTGTTACTTTGACATGTCATGTCACTTCAATAGGAGAAAAGGGCCCATTAGCAGATGCTAATTTGTAGCAAAAAGGGAAACAGTTACTTTATCTCTGTAGTTTTCTGCTCTAATGAGATGGAGTAATTGACTTTGATGTTTAGTTTTACTAATGCGCTACACCAGTAGAATGGAATTAGAAACTATTATTATGTCTAACTTAATTCTTGACTAATGAAAAAAGGGTGTTTGCTTATTAGCTTATTATTTGCTTATTAAGGTTAGAATAATGACACATTATTCATGTTCTTGTGTCATGTCCAGACATTTCTTAGTAAAGGCTCTCAGTATGAGGCTAAGCCTGGGTCATCTCAAAGCAATTCTTTATCATTCCTTCAGCCCTATAGATAACATACTTAGAAATATGAATAATCTAGAATCATAGAATAATCTGGCAGTCTTTTGACATGTCACTCAGCAGTTCCTCAGAACATGTTGGCAAGTGGTCCTTATTTCCTCATAGCATTTATAGCATCAATAGCTGTATTGTTTACAAACATTAGGTCTTTATTTTGTGCAACACAGTTTGTTGTTTTGCAATCATGTGTAAAGTGCCCCTCCTGCACTCGAGAAATGATCTGTTTTTTCTCCGGAAATAGTTATCTGTTTTTGTAACAAGTTTGTACTTACTAACCTACTGTTTTGGTTGAAACGTAATGTTTTAAAAATGCATTGCTCCTAGTGTAAGTTTGTCTTCCCAAGCCTTATAAAAGCTACATCTACCATATGACTGGACTGGAATCAATAGGAAACTGTGAAGGCGTGGCAGAATTCTTTCCAATAAGGTCTGTAGGAGGTTATGATGAAAAGCCAAATTTGTGATATTTGACTGTTGAACGTGGATTCACCCACTGTCCTGTAACATTTTCACAGAGCAGGAGCTGTGGAGCTTCCATGGTAACTAAGACAAAGTTGGCTTTTGAGGAACTTACCTAAAACTAATGAAGCAAAAAAAGCTCCGGTTCAGGGTGTCTCAAGTGGTTACATCTCCATGCTGTTGAAGCACAGGTTTATGCATGATTTAACAGCCTCAAGGTGCAATCTTCTCCTGTTACCACTAATAAAACATCTGCTCTGTTGTAAGTTATCATCAGTACTCTACACAGCATCATTCAGGTTTAACATTTTATCAAAGGTGGCAGTTTTGTGGACAGCCGAGAAAAACAAAACATTACATTTAAGGATTACATAAAACCTTAATTTACATTTGCTGGTAACTTAGTAAAGTTAAGTGCTTAGTAAAATAGTATATTAAACTTAGTAATATTTAATTAAACTTTAATTTAATTAAACTCTTAATTAAAATGTTATGCCATTAGGATGTTTTAAATGTCCCTTCCTGAAAAAACTCAGCTAAAAAACAGCAACTAGTATCTTAAATTAGATTATAGCACAAATAGCAATCAGAATTAAAATAATAATACAAAATAAAATTAAATAATAAAATTATAATATTTTGTATGCAAAACGGTTACCAGAAGATAGTAATAAACTGTATAAAGTAAAGCTTGTATAAAAATGTACTGTAGTCAACTGTTCTACTTTAGCATATTCCTTCCATTACTTTAGCAATGAACAGTTTTGAGATTTTACACTCCGTTTTTCTGTAAACCCTTGCAGGGCTGGAGTTATTGCTGCTCCAGTCCAACACTTTCCTGTTCTCCTGCACTTGACATGTTTATAGTACGTGGAAAAAAAGAGATAGAACATTGTGGTTTGAGCCAGAGACAGTTTGTAGAAGTTTCTAAACAAATGCTTTTTATGTATAAAGATTTGGTGTTAGGAATTAAATAAAGGATCTTTATGTGTGACAGAGTTGTTATTAAAAGAGAATTATTAATTCCTGTGTAATTCATTGTTTATGTAGGCCTATCATCAAATGCAATTGTATACTGATGCAACTTATTTATCATTTTAAATTGTATTACTATGTATTACTGTCACATTGTCATAATATGTTATTTATCCATTTTGGCATAACTGAATGTTATGTATGATTATAGTATTGCTTAACAATAGTTTAATGTTCATCTGTTCCTCCTGTATATATATATTTTTACATGTATTCATTTGGCAGGCGCTTTTATCCAAAGCGACTTACAGTTAATTCCAGGTATACATAGTCAGTTCTTGTGTTCCCTGGGAT
>JBAJNP010000936.1:0-73723 GCA_036877545.1 Yasuhikotakia modesta | reverse complement strand
ATACTGCATCTATACTGTATCCATACTGTGTACCCCCATTTAATCAAAGAGCTGTTTTAGAAACAAGTTGAACTGACTATGTTGTTGATGTTTATTTTTGGCTTCGTATCCCCTCAGGATCCCACAAGATAAAGATTTGCACAACAATGATAGACGCTCATTCAGCTGTGTAAACGTTAAAGTGACAGTGTAAATTAAGAGGCAGTAAACAGGTAATTGAATTCTGTGGAATAAATCAACAGGCATGTATGAGATCATGTGATGGAGGTGAGGGGCTGTTTATGAAGATCACATCTGTTAAACAAACACCTGTGGCTCACTAGACGTGTGGTTGTTCTCACTGGGGCAAATTGACCAGTTGTGTGTTTTAATAGACAGTTATTGACTCATTTAGCATATCAACTTTTTCTCTCACAGATATGAGAACAGAGACTTATTTGGACTGGCTGCTATTAAAAAAATGTATATATGTTCACTTTTTTAAAAATATTAATGTAATATTTAACCTTTTTATTCATTTTTTGTTATTTTCTTTAAGAAATTCTATTTTTTAAATATAAGTAGCGTGTCTCAAAGGAAATTACATTGTTATTTGCTGACCTGTTTTCAGGATAATTTATTAACCCCTAAGGTGCCGTATGCCATAAAATGTCATGAGCTTCAGTTTTGAGAACCCAAACCCAGATGAGAGCGAGATCTGTTTGCCGGTCTTTATTTGAAATCACTAGAGAAGTTCCTTTTCCTGGATTTTTGAGTCGATATATTCCCCGGGCTTGTTCTGGTAACTCTTAAGCACATTTGATTGAAATCTATTGTTTCTGATTGGCACTGCGCGTCTCTGACGAAACGTAATGAGATCTGGGGCGAGCCAAGGCTAAGAGGCTAATTGGTTGTTCTCAAGTGATTGATGTCAATGTTGCTCGGCAATGCCAAATTAGCAGAGCCCAAGGTGAGCCCAGGGCCGGCAAGACCCGCGAATGGGCACATAATGGCCTTGATGCTCATAAAAATGTGCAGTGAAACCAGATGCCACTCAAAGAATTGTCAGACACTTCTTCTCTGATTGATGGCAAAGAGGGAACTTTCGATTTAGGCGTGGGGGCTCTCGGCGGTCTGGATTGATTTCATCGCAGGGAGACAGGTGGCCTCTCTGAACATACTTTAATCAGAAAACCCTCAGGTGGGGCTTCGCCATTGACTTTGCCTCCAAAAACGAGAAGAGGGACCTTGAGTTGTAGTTGCCACTCCATATTTCCTGGCACAGTGTCTTGTAGCAGCTGTCATTCAATCCCCCCTCTGAATTATTGGAAAACTCATCTTTATTTTCCATGTCATCCCACCACTTCCAGGAGTCGTTGGCCGTTTAGAAGGAAAACAGAGAAGCTGCAGAGAGCAGATGTGCTGCAATACGAACTGCAGCCCAGATTGCGATTTTCCTCGGCTGGATCGCATAGCTAACGCTGGATGCATTAAAGGCTTTATTTTACCCAGATATGAAAATTCTGTTTTCAGTTCTCACCCTCACATTGTTCCAAATTACAATGACTTTGTTTCTTCTGTAGAACACAAATGAACTGTAGCACCTTGTTACCAACAGAGAACGTTCTCAGAACGTTGGCTAACATTGGCAGAACAATATTATTATTGTTAATTTTATGCATTAACCTTTAAATTAAATTATGTTTTGGACATTTTTAGAACTTTCAAAATAACATTTTTTATGTTTTTGATACTTAATGGACACATAAGAAAAATGTTTTAACAACCTTCTTTTAGTTTGTTAGCTGGGTGCAAAGATTCAGAAAGATGACTAAGACTGTCAAGTTTCATATATTTAAATAATAATGAAAAACATTATGTAAAATGTAAATAAAAGCGTCACAATTTTACAATAGAACACAACTCGCGCATACTCCGATTAATTTTTCTTTGTGAGAGAAACTGATATTTCATTACTCATTATGACAAAAGTCATTACTCATGTTAAAGGCTCGACAGTTTTGCTCCCTATTATGAAAACAAGCACTCTGCACATTTTGTAATGTGTCTTGTTTTGCATTTTGCTTTCCACAGAAGAAAGTCAGTCATATGAGTTTGGTCCGATATGAGGGTGAGTAAAACACGACAGAAGTTTCATTTTGGCCTGAACTAATCTTTTAAACCAAAGATATAATCTCTAAACCACATGTCTGAACTCTTTTGTAAGGAAAATAGTAAACTGGTTATTCTCTTTAGAATAGAAGAACAAATATTCTGTAATTTATTTGTTTTTGATATAAACTACAAGGGGGGTGTTGCGCAGAGTCCCAAAAGCAATGAAAAATGAGCGTGAAATTAATTTGAACTAACTGAACTTAATTCAGTGCCCTTGAGTAAGTGGATCGGCTGTGTTTTGGATTCGCTTGTTAAAAATTCCCTCGTGGCACAACTAACAGGAACGTTCAGGAAATTCTACAGTTTTGAGGAACTTAAAGGGAATTTTCTAAATACTATTATGGCTTGATTGCTCGTTTTTATCCATCTGTTATAGTCAGAGAGTGTTTATGAAAGCCTGGAACTTTTTTGACTTCCGAAGTTCTGGAAGTATATGGGGAACAGTGAAAGATTTAGGGATCGGTGCTGAAATTGGGCTCCAAATGAAAGCAGCTCACTGATACTGAAATGCAGGGTCTGTTTGAGAATTGACTAGCTGTCTGTGTTCACGAGTACTTCAGCAACCTTAACAGGGTAGGACAGTTGAGTTATAACTCTTTGGTTTTCTGTCTTTCTGTCTGTCTGTCTGTTCACACACACACACACACAAGCTCTTGCTCGCCCTCTGTTTTATCCTGTCCACTCTCTCTCATTAATCATGGGATGCAGACACTGGCTTTGGCCCAGTGGTTCTGAAGGTCAGGCCCAGTGAATCAGCACTTGAGGTTTGCGAGGGATGATGCCGGCCGGCCTGTAACAGCAGATTCTCAGGCCTGCAGCATCACAGCCCTGCTGTAAATATGTCATCCAGTGAGTCTGCTGAAATGAGCCTTTTTTGTGCTGTGGCTTATTGGTTTGGGTGTGCGCTAGGATGACATGTGGTGGGCAATGACAGCTCTTATATCAAAACAGATCAGTTTGAGCTTATATATAGTACATATATGTATATACACATTTATATTAACATTGTCAGGATGTATATTAAAATACATATGTTTTTCCTTCCATACATATACATAGAACTTATATAAACTAATACACTTTTACATGCACATATACATGACACAGTTTTGCCTCTTTTTCTTTTTTGTCTTTCTCTGGCAAAGGAAAAGCAGGAAAAGCTCACAGCCACATCAACACAAACATGAAAATCCTCTAATCCACATAAACCTGATTATGTCTGGAAAGGATTGTGATTTGTTTTCTCAGATGGTGATGTGCAGGTGATGGTCATGTAATCAGTGATATGGTGATGTGCATTGAATGGTGACTGATATGGTGATGTGCAGGTGATGGTCATTGAATGGTGACTGATATGGTGATGTGCAGGTGATGGTCATTGAATGGTGACTGATATGGTGATGTGCAGGTGATGGTACAGATGATGGTCATTAAATGGGAGATATGGTGACGTGACCCATGACTTTTGTGTTGCTAGCATGCTGTAGGAACATTATACTGTTGAGAACCACATTACTGTTTGATTATATATGATTTTACTGTTGAGTCACTGTTGCGTTCTGTTTTATGTTCCTTTAGCTCAGCTGGTAGAGAATTCTGGTAACAGTGAAAATGTTGCAGGTTAGATTCCCAGGGAGCACAGGTACTACTAAAAAATGTCTGCCTCGATGCACTGTAAATTGCTTTGGAAAAATCAGCCACACATCTGCCAAATGCATCAATGTGAATGTAAATTTGACATTATTTTTTATAAACATCAAGTCCCCTGTTACAATTACACTGAGCTTCTCATAGTTGTATCACAAAGCGAACACAACGTCAAACTGTGCGGCTTGTTCAGGTGAGATGAGGTGTGTTATTAATTTTCTAGGCGATCAGACAAATTTTCCTCTGGTGGGCAATAAAATGGGTGAAAAATCCCTAGACTTTAAAGGACAGACCAGAGGCATATCTGGAAACAAGAATATAATTGTTGCTAGACTGTTTTGTTTTGTACTCCAGCCAGTCAACAAACATCCAAAATCCTAACATTTTGTAAAGAGAAATTGCAGTGTGTGTCTGTGTGCGTGTCTGTGTCCCTGTGTGTCTCTCTGTTTGTGTGTGTGTCTGTGTGTGTGTGGGGGGGTTATTGCAGTATATCAGAGTTTTAACACAATCATATAATCTCCTTGCTTGTCATTGTACTCTAATTCTGATACCTGCCAATATCCTAAATTTTTCACATTGTGCATTTGAAGTTTTTCTTCACACACAACATTAAGACGTGTTTCAGCGAGCGCTGTGTGACAAGGCCTTTGTTTATAGATAAACCAGCATAACCCTCAATGCTTAACCGATCCAGAAGTGAATCTCCCAGTTCAGTGGCTTTGCGTGTTTCCACTGCATTTTAAAAGCAGTTGGGAGCAGAGTTTTACAAGTGGACGTTTTTTCATTCCTCGTATTTTTCTTCCAAGTGCTCTGCAGTCAAGCGCAAGCAACGGCAATTAGTTTGGGGACTAGCGGAGAAAAAATGCGTAAACATATTTGAGCTCAGAAGTGCAAATGGACGGCCTTTCTGAAATGCAAACTTGCCCAACATCCCACGATAGCTTAGCAGCGGCGGTTCAGCCTCTACAAACATTTGATATTTTTTACGATTTTTTCCCCTCTGCAAACATGTTCTACCTGCTGTTTTGGTCTCAATTTCAATAGTTTGGACCGGAAAGATGTGATCTGTGGACTTTTGTTTTCCTCACGGAATCGAAAAAGCTTTCCATCGTTCTTCTGCCACAATAGCTTTATAACTGTCACGGGTAACAGCGGATTTTCTTGAGGCTGACAAACTTGCAGGAGCTGCGTTTTTAACCCTGGAGACGAGCACTTCCACTGTACAATTGTAGAAGCTTTTCCTTTAGCATGATAGATCTACGCTGACAACTAGCGCTCGTACAAAATAAGCATAAATGGGTCAAAAACAAAGAAAATCCAAGTAGTTTAATATTAATGCCAAGTTTTTTTTATTATAAAAAAAGCTTCACAATGATGATGAACTATACGCCAAATGCCATTTTTTTTGGTCGCCCTAAAAAGTTGCAATTTAATGAGGCTTATTTTTCTTCACTACAATCTCTGGACAGTGAAACCAGTTATACATTTTTGATTTAAGCCCCAAAGAAAATATGAAATTAAAACGTGTTTATCATGGCAACGCTGTGTTGAAATCACTGTCTGCAGGAAATGCAATTTTTATGAATTATTGAATAAATTGATAGACATGAATACAGAAAATGAGTTCAACTGACCCATTTGAAGTTTAAACGGCAGAATATTGTGTTTTCTGTTGTAGTTTCTGAGTCACTTCCTGTCTGTCAGCATGAGATGGGCCAGTGTTCTTTTTTACATGTAAGTGTCAAGAGGCTCATTTGGGTCCATGTAAATTTTTTAGTAATGACAGTGACATGTTTTTGTTTGTAATGACTTTCAGGAGAACCGTGGCAACACTTCATTCGTTGTCATTCACATTGCAGTCATACCTACAATTAAAGCAGTAACCGAAATAAATAATGACGGCAGGTCAAGATCGTTTCCCAAGATGGTGGCCGTGTTGCTTGTTTTAAAACAGCCCTGAAACACCAAAATGTGAGCGGTTGAAAAAACGTTCAATTACTGTTTACAGACCCACGGAAAGCAACGGGAAAACACAAGCTAATCTTTTTTACATAGTTTCCCTGTGAACACCAGAGACAAAATCCATTGGAAACCTTCATGCTGGGTGATAAAGAGTCGCCCCGCCCGGCCCTCTGACATTTCGGGGGGGCAGAGGTGACGGGCCTCTTCTCTGAGTTATTTTTTCAATGACGCCCCATCCATCAATTTCTAGGGAACGAATCAAATCAAATAAATGCTGTGTGGGCAAAAAGCATGGAGCTGAGGAGAGGCTGCGTGGCGCATGCTGATGAAAGAGCGAGACAGAGAGAGATGGAGAGAGAGAGTGTGACACAATAGATGCATCTCTTGAATTAGACATGAGTGCGACTGCCATCTTTCCAGGTAAAAAGTAAAAAAGATCTGTGTGTTCTCCTGACAGACTGTGTCTCTACCTGCAGGGGAAGCAATGGGAGATTATATTGGTGTGTTAATGACATTTTAGATGCGGCGTCGCGTTTATTATTGTTTGCCATGCAGACTTATGATGTGTCTTCTACAATATATTGAAACATAGGTTTGGTTCATGCTATCCGCTGCTTTGCATAAAATTAGATTGAAGAGAAGATAAAACCGTTGACATCTTGCATTAATTATTTACAACACCTTGCAAGAACGCATCATTTGTTTACTGAGTTTCATTTGGATGCATTGTTGTTTTGGCTCATAGTTTTCCTTCTCATTTCATGTGCATTTTTATTAATCTGACATGCATGACATGAAAATAAAGCCATTTATATTACAATGCTTAGAGCATTTATATAATGAAAAAGATTAAAACCACATTTGCTTTTCTTGAAGACTTCCAGCACTTTAAATTGCGTGCATTACATGCGACATAAATGAAATGCAATAATTAGTGAAGATGATTGATTTTCGAAGTCACGGCTTTAGATGAAACAGCACAGATAGCGTTTGCATTGATTATATGAACTGCGCGCATTATATGCAGATCATGCATTTTTTATGATCAAATAAAGCGCCACTGAAGATGCAGAAAATCATGGAATCGGGGTGAGGAATGCAACAATGCTGCAGGTGTATTGTATTATTTATAAGTCATCGTTTAGCCTCATATATTACAAAGACAAAGCTGTACTTTCAGTTTGTCTACAACTGAAGTCTGTTGAGTTCTGCACTTTAAAGCATAAATCTCCTTATAGTTACACACATGCATGCAGCCTTCAGTGCATTGCACAACAGAGTATGGATCAGGGTGTTTAGAAATCTATTGCATGCTTCTTTAGTGAGTCTTCCTGTTGAGCATTGTGTTAGTAGCACAAAGGTTTTCTTTGTTTGATTTGATACTCGGGGGACATGTACTGAACTTAAATGCACTGTTGCATTGGGTAAAAGTCTACCAAATTTATATATGTAGTGCATAAATGTTCCAAATGGCTAATGCTAGCATGCTAACATATTGCTTTGCAGGAAGCAGTATGTATTCTATGCAATCATGCATGGTTTCTCAATGCATGAAATGCGACATATGCAGTATGCAACAAAGCCACTGGATGGGATGATGTAAGTTTTTACATCAAATATTTATGTGTTTATAGCTAGATGCCACCGAGGGAATGTTTTGAGATCATGTGATTAAGAATAGTGGTTTTTGACAGTTCTTGTGAGATACTGTACTTAGCCTCATGCTAAAGCTTAATTTTGAACATATGCAGTTTTTGAGATCATTGGCGCTTCCTAACTCTCCTTTAGTCCCACGTCTTGTTTGAACAGAACCGCTGGGCAGCTGAGGTGCCGGGGTCAGCCCGGTCCATGGTGAGAAGTGAGGATGCCTGCTAACCATCTCTGCTTTTCTTTAAATGAGATCCCTGCCCTCCATTTTCTACCCAAGGTCTCTGAAATGTGGCCACCGCGACGCTCACGGGCCAAAACGGCCACCAGGTTGCCAGTGAAGCGCTTTGGGCAAAAGGTTCAATTACTTCAGTTGTCGTACTGCAATAAATGACAAATTAAGTGGCTGGCGCTGGTTACTGCTGAGTGGAGCTCGGCCTGGAATACTAATGTCTGTCTGTATCTGAAGATGGTGCAGGAGAGAGAAACCTCGTGGAAACATTCACAGACAGGCCAAAAAACATTTTAGATGTTCTACTGAGATGCCCATCAAAGCCTGTTCTGACATTTCAGCAGTCAAGTCCAGACTTTAGGAGTTTAGTATAGATTATACAGCTTAACAGTTACTGGTTTGTCTCAAGAATGAAGGTTCTCCACTGAGAACTTACTCAGTTTTTCCTAACCTATTTCCTGTTTTTCATCTGTGAAACACAAAAGAGGATATTTTGAGAAATGTCACTGTGTTCTATACAGCGGAGGTCAATGGGTGCCATTGTTGTTCGGTCACAAACGTACTTCAGAATATCCTCTTTTGTGTTCCTCAGAAGCAAAGAAAGTAACAGGTTTGGATAGACAGGGTGAATAAATAATGGAAGAATCATTTGGGTGAACTTCCTGTAGGGTATCTGTTTCCATTTTGGGTGAACTATGTCTCTTATTGACTTAAAATTCACACATACTGGAAATTCATTCTCATAGGTTGTAAACCAGGGCATAACAGCACCAGAAATATAACAAGCTGTTATTCATTGTTCACTTTTGCCTTTATTTTTGTGCCTTTTCACCAACTTTTCCATTTCACCGTCTTTGCATTTTCCAAACAGATGCCCCATTACCCCTGCAGTGAAAACCACTGCTTCACCTGCAGAACTCACAGAATAACCTTCAGATTTCCAAAGGCAGGTAGCAGCTACGCCGCCTCGCTATGCAGAACGCGCACAAAACAGACAAATTGATTTCTTTTTTTAAACGTTGATGAACACTTACATATGTATGTGACTAAACAAATGCGTTAAATATCTGTAGTGAAGCCCACACAAAGTGCAGGGGTCAAATTCATATCAGGGGCGAGCAAAACATTAGCATTTAGTTTAGCAAACGAGGCATTTAGGAGCCAGTCGTTTGTTTTCATGCAAGAAAGCGGTGTAATCTCAGATTCGGCAGACATCACCACAGAGCTGCTGCTGTCTCCACACGTTTTCTCGTTTATAATGAGTTTCCTGGGGAAGTGCTGATGTGTTTGTTCTGGCTGCGTGATATTTTTGTATGTGAGCTGAGGCATATCATTGATTGACTGTCTTCTCATAGTCGCCTCTCACCCCTCCAGTCATAACAGCATCAATGAATCAATGTTTTACCTAAGTGAATGTATGATCATTACCTGCAGGTCAAACGCCTCGTAAATACCCTACTTATGTAGAATGGGAATAATCCCTTTAGCTCAGCCGCCTTCAGAATGTTCTCACTGTTTGCTGAGTTTATGGTGGGATTAAATAACATCAATGCTAGAGATTTTGTAATTTGGAGGCAGTTAAATCATTTGATTAGATTTACATACGTATAATCTCATCTACATTTGAAGCTGTTTAAACCTTAAAATGTTGTAATATTAGTTATATTTGATAAGAATATCAATGGAGCATAGGGGCATGTTGTTCTATGAGAGAACAAGTTTGTTTTACATTGTTGAAGGTGTTACAATGGGGTCTCCTCAAAAAGATTATAAAAATGGAAACATTTATGGTTTACCAAAGAAGCTTTTAATTACAGGTTCTTAAAGGAACCAGTTCTTTTCCATTATAAAGAACCTTTACTTCAACAGAATACTTAGAATATTCAGAATTCTGCTGAGGCAAAATGTTATTTATGGAACCAGGCAGAATGAGGGAAACCTTCACGAAACCTTTATTTTTAGGAATGTATCAGATAACCAAAATGATGTTGTTGAATATGATGCCTTCATTTTGTGTCTGCTTGAGTTGTCACCTGTAATTAAGAAAAATTGTCATTTGTCTCTTTGTTCAGGTTCTACAAGATTTGAGGTTTGATTTCCAGTTTCCTTCACAATGACACTGTCAGAGAAACTCATCTCATCAGTTAGTGCTGATGCTTGTACCTGCAATAACAGGCCAGGTTCATCGCCGGCATCACAAACATCACACATGAATGGAAGCCATCGCCCATGGTGCTTCTGTTTGAAGGATCAATTCCTGAGATTGATTGTATGGAGGACACATTAATCAAATGCACCGTCGGACCCCTCCGCAATGATAAATAAACCCCGCACAAAGCTATCAATCTGCTTAGCCCCGCTGTAAATGCTAGAAGGTGGACGTGGGCCAGCAAATACACCGTTTTTACAGACCTCCTTTGACAGAGGACAAAGAACGCAGAAACGCGAGAAGCGACCGCAGTGACGGAGCGATGTAATCCCGCCGCGTTAGGCAGAACTAGTGTGTTGAGGTTGATGGAGAACAATGCACAACAAGCTGACTGAAGCTAAGACCTCCTAATCAATTTTGGCACGGGGGAGAGTCACGTAATTCTGGTGATAGAACAAAGGTCCTGCGAGAGCTGCAGGCAAAGCTGATCCTCACAGAACATGCACCATCCCTCACCACTGATAGAAATGGCTTTAACATGGTGTAGAACCAGCGCCTGGGGGAAGCATCTGACATGACTGGTTTTGATGAATTCTTCTGGCTTTTCTCCGCTGCCATCGACTGTCATTTATTAACGAGTCCCTTTGGTTAAGCGCGGTTGTTTATTGTTGTTGCCGCTGTGCGTGTTTGCGTTTGTTGTAGACATTGATCGTGTTGTAGCTTCTACTTGTCGCTCTTTGTAGGAAAATGACTCCGTATCTTTAACCTCTGAGCGCTTTGAGCCTCCCACAGAGTCTGTTTAGCATAAACTCACGTGCCTTCAGATTGTTTTGCATGTCGGTCTGTTGCGTTTACATGTAGTTTGTCTTTTTAATGTGTTTGTGTGTGAACGCAGAGCTTTTGGCTATAAAATCAAGGTTTTGTTGTGGATTCATGACTTTGATATTGGTGACAGGCCTGCATGGCAAACCACATATAAAATGGATAGGAAAAAAACAATTCACAACTTTTTAAGACCTTTTTTTTAATGAACTTAGTAAGGTGCTAGTTAGTGGGTTTTCTCAATCATGTATTTTATGTAATAGGTTACAGTAGCTAAATAGGGAATGTCACAATGTCTCTGTTTCTCTGATTGGCTGATCGCAGCTCACCTGGGGAGAGCCCCTCCCCTCCTCCTGCCCCCAGAACACAATCAATTTCCTGTTCTCAATCATTTTGAGGGGTGTGTGTGTGATTTCAGACTGTTAGTCTATTTCCCATGTCCCACACTGCAGACTGTTGCCAAGGGCAAATGATGATTTGATTTTTTTTTCATCTTTGCCACTGGGGAACATTCTTGGAATGTTTTCTAGAAGTTCTCTCAAGAATTTTTATAAATGTTTTTGGAATAATACTAGCAGAACCAATTTTTATGTTTTGTATCATATTTGTAAAAAACATGACCTTGGGTTGTATGTGGAATGTTTAAAAATGTGACTTCACTTAAACTATCACTGTTTGATTAATGTTCTTATAACCAAACAACAACGTTTTTCTAAAAACTGGACATTTTTTACATTCCTAGAACATTCAAAATGCCATTTTTAATGTTTTTGTTACTTAATGGAAATTTTAAACCTAAATTGTTAGCAGTGAATGCATTTGCTGCATTATATTGTTTATAGACATGGGAATGTTTGAAGTGTTTTTAAATCTTGTCATTTAGTCAGGCGCAGTTAATGTACATGTAAATGAGACGTGGGCCACTGTATGATTTTATATAATAAGAGAATTAATGTAATCCGTCAGTAAACATCTCGTGTGATTCGCTGTTGTGGAGAAGTGAAGGTTTTTTTTAGCTTTTATGGTATCATGGAAGGAATGACCAAAAATAATTTTAATGCTTTCAAAAATAGACCAGCCATGTGAAATGAAGCAAAATGTTTGACATAGCCCTGATTTTTCCCTTTGTGTGATTACCCATAATGCACCAGGCTACATGTATGCATAGTAAACACTTCTGCTTTTATGAGTGTTTGACACTGTTGTCTGGTTTGTGTTTAACATTTTAATCCTGTTGTCATTTAAATTCAAAGATCCTGCTAAACCTTAAAACACCGGTAAAAACATCACAAAACCTCGTTTGGATTTTGAGGCGGTCTTAAAAAGTGTCTGTTCTCAGCAGCGGGTGGTTGTTTAATGTCAAATTTTCCACTTACAACATTTTTAAGCTTTCTTTACGAGTTTGTAAAGCCCTTGACAAATCCTGCTTTAACAAATTTGGATGTGTCCTCCTAAAATTAATTTAAAACCCTATAAAACTCTGTACAGCATAAATCCTGAGCCCAAATTAATTTCATATATGATTAAACGTCTGTCATTATGTTTAACTGGTGTTTATGCTTGCTGTTCACCCTCACAGGTCAGGTCTCGATGTCGTCCGCCGGACACAACTGTCGATGCTGTTATGAGATGTAGGCCAGCGGAGGCCAAAAGAAATATCTTATAAGTGCTTATGAGCACTAGATAGGGAACCAAACAAGAATGATGGGGCTGTGGGTTGTGTTTAATCAGCCACAGAAACAGCACAGGGCAATTTGTTTTCACAGATGAAAAGAGTCATTGATTATTCTGACGCTCCTTTCTCATCAAGTTTGTTCGCCATCTTAAGCTTGTTAAGGGCACGGTTATATTTTATGTGCATGCGCGTCCGCTTACGGCTAATATATCCCGCAGACTTATTAAAGCTACTCCACAGTCATTCAAAAATCATCCATTAGACATCTGCTCTGGGCTAAACGGTCTGTGTAATCTTTGCTCAGTTTCGCAAAGTGCTATTAAGCGCTAATCAAACCATGCAGTGAGATACCAGTGATGTGCGACGCTACAGGTTCGACTCTTATAAACTCTTATAAAAAATCTTATCTTATAAACGCCTGTTTGTGTTTTGTCCTCAGGTTCCCAGTGAGGCTGTCGGCCAGTCAAAGCCAAATTCTACGTAATCAAGCTGTCGTCCTACTTTATAGTGCAGTTAACCCTTTATAATGGACCCGTAATCCTGTTCCCAAAAACCCATTTCAAGTTTGTACTTAGTATAAATCTTCGAAGCATAAAACGCGCCATTGGTGGAAACTGGGGGAAGTTGCGTGTTCAGCACTTTTTGACATGGAAAATAATTAAGAGTGATTTGTCTTTTACGGTTAATATCACTTTGGCTGAAGGCAGTCAATTAGATGCAGCTCTTTGGTGCTGGAGTTTCTACTGGTGTCATGTTGAAATGCTTCAGAAACATTAAATATTTGGTGATGACCAGCTTCAAAGCTTCATGTATCATTCAGGATTGTGTGGCACTCAGATTGAAATATTGAAGAGTGGGCAGTAAACAGCTGAGGCTTGTGGGAGTTTGGGGATAATATATATGAAAAGACGAACGCTTTATAGTAATGACAAAATGAAGAGGCGTCTGATGTTTGGTCACGTTATTGCTTAAAGCACAACAGATGGAAGCGGGCAGAGAAATATTGTACATGCTCATGCTAATGAATGACACTGTATAAACATTTAAAGCATTTTATAAATATGCTTATAAAAAGAAAAAGCTATCATAAATAAATTGTGTGTATCTACTACTAGTGTCCCGTTGGACATTTTTTATTTTGCCATAAACAAGAAACTTTATAAAACATGCAATGATATTTTTTTTTAAGTAGCATAAAGTTTTAGAGTTTAGTGTAGTGGGATAGAATACACAGTTTGTACTGTGTGTGTGTGTGTGTGTGTGTGTGTGTGTGAGTGGTTAAGTGAATCGTAACACAGGAGCCACTTTATGTATGTATGAGGACACAGACCTGCATTCTGACAGTCAGGTGTAAGTGGCAAAAGTTTTCAGATACTTGTCTTTCTTGGAAAGACAGCTGCTGTCTCTTTTAACCTGAAAGAAGTTTGGTGTAGGTTAAATTTACAAAAGAACGAAGCGAACTACGGGGTCAGCCAGAGGGACAAACTCAATCCATAATTCCCACCTCATGAATAATAATGACAGAGTCTTAAATCCAGGGGCCGATACAGGTATGATGAGCAGCCGCGGATGATCTATAACACGGATCGCGTGAGGTTCAGTTTGCTGGCATGGCAAATCTTCAGCTGAAGGAACAGATGCAGGGTGTTCTAAACATTCACAGGTCCGTATAGTGTTTAAATCAACCAATGCTACCGAATGATTGCAGACTGTTAGTTATAGTTGTAGTTTGGTGCCTGGCAACCGTATCCTAGTAGATGGTTTAAGATGGTTTAACTCCTGCATCTTCTTTAGCTAGGACTGTATTTACAAAGACTGACTTATATTGTAGCTTTTAAAAAAGTTTATGCTATACTGAAATTATTAACGTTAGTTTTGCTAGTCTGTTCACAATACAATAGCAATCACTCTGTATAATGATCTAAATGTATTGTATATAAATCTATTGTATATATAATCTACCAATCATTGCATTCGGTCCGAATGGTGTTATTTAAACTGTTTAATTAAACAAATTAATAACAGGCGACTGTAGATGCTTGTTTATTCTGTATTGACCAATTAACGCTCGGATCTGTTTTATAATTAAGACTGAAACATCTCCTGCTGTGCTCCATTTTAAAAATCTCAGTCAGTTTCCTTTGACATGTCATACAATTGACTCATTTGTGTCTATTTTTGTTTCAGCTATATAATTGCAGCCTTCTATACTGTTTACATGGGCGATAGCCGGGAGCAGCGACTATAAGACGCACTGCCAGCCGGGAAGTTCTTTGCTACGCTGAGTCACCTTTTCCCATACAGATCAGGAAGGGATTCGGGGGGGTTTGTATTGTAACAGATGGTGATCTGACAGCTAGACACCTTTTAGACAACCGAGGAAAAAACACAGCCTCCTGTTCCCATGGATATTGGCAAAGGATTCTACAGAGCTTGTTCTAAGAGCGACGAGTTTAGATAGCAGCCAGGTACACTGTAGACAAACAAGGAATCAAAGCCAAATCTTCCATCTCGGCAGCTGCAAAGTTCAAAAGATGGCCAGCATTGAGACATGCTGCATGGAAAATTCATTTTCCACCAGCAAATAGGAATTTCAATTACATGGAAAACTGTTGGGAATGTTAAAGCTAAAATTGGGCCGTCCTAAACTTCCAAGAGGGAGGATTTAATTATCCTGATAAAAATTTGGCATGGAAACTATAGCTTCCACCACAATCCCATAGTTTCCATGGAAACTGTTTTGTTAAGTATAAGATTTAATGAAACAAGATGGAGATTCCATATTAATTGGATTATTATGGGATTACAGTAACAACGGCTGTGGGTTACCATGGCAAACGTTTGTAAAACACATCCCTTGTTAGATGTAAGATTGTGTTCATCTTTTTTCTTTCCTCAGTGAGCAGGAATGAAGTTTGCAGAGAAAACACACTGAGAGAGAGAGTGAGAGAGAGACTATCTCTTTCTACCTGCACTTTTATCTCTCCATCTTTCTATTGGGTTTTCAGCCATTGTCCTGCTGTGATGTCATATTACATAATTTCTTACATAACAATCCCACTGCCCCCCCGCTCAGTCCCATCTCTGACATTGTAATTCTGCTCTGGCAGCCTCTGATTTGAATGTAATTGTTTCAATCACAATGTATGAATAATTTATTCTCTAGAAAATTATGAATTCATTGGGGAGAACTTTGATATGCCTGCAACACCCCCCTCCTCCCTCCTATTACCTCTCATTCTCCTCTGTTTCTCTAACTGTCTCTCTCTCTAACTGTCTCTCTCTCTATTTCCTGTCTGTCTCCCTTCACATTGTCCAGTGGATGAAACAGAAGCTGGTGTAGATGCTGCAGGTGTTTCCCTTCATGGACATGTGAACGTTTGGGTCTCCAGATGTTTGGTGGCCATTTGTCAAAATCTCTCACACGATTGGTTACCAGTTACAGGAGCAGTTAACCAAGAAAGACCGTTCTGTCATCTTCATGGAAGCAAATTCAGCCATGAGATTTGCATAGATCTGATGAGAAAGCCTGTTTTGTGGGGTGGAGGCGGGTCTTAAAAGTAAATAAACAACTGATTGTGGTATTTTTATTATTTATGTTTATTAAGGGTAATATTTTATGTGTTTGAGGCCTGAGATGTGGGCACAAGAGTGAGAGAGAGAAAGAGAGAAAACAATTTGCACTGCCATCTAACCAGTCAATATTTTATAACATGAGATATCCACAGAATTTATTCAATCGAATGGACTCCTAAATACCACTTTTATTACCCCATTCCTGTTTGCATCCTTTACTCACTCATTCCAAAGCTGTGTGACATGTAGACCCACGTAGTCTTAAGTGTTAAACATATTTTGCAGAAGTTAGCAGGTCAGTTAAGATGGACGCTGAAGAAATGGAGAACGCTAGCGGTATGGAAGCAAAGGCTGTATAAAATCTCTGAAGCTGTTCTGCGTCGGTTCTGTCGTTCTCAACGCCCCTATAACATTCTAGCTGGAGAGCTTTATGTCTAAATGTGGAACCAGCCCAGGCTGTGTAGGAGCAACAGCTTTAAGCTTCTAACAAGAAGTTCTGGTTTGGGTTCTCAGGGGTATCGCACTCTGAACGCTTCACCTCTAATGCAGGTTGATGTATACATGCAGAATCTTCTACAGGAGCCTCATGAGCTTTGGGCAACAGAACATTTTGATTTATGACCGGTCGCGAGCGCTGTCAACTCAGATGTGCCGCAGCGCTCGCAACAGCGCGGTAACTTAACTGATTATGGCTCTTAGTAGACTGGCAGCCCTGGGCGAGATACCGCTGCAGAGACTGGAGGTGGATGGGTGTGCGCTCCCGAGTAGGTGGATTTTCCTCATGTATCCAATTGTGTGTTTGAGCGTCTCCGAATACAAATCCAAGGCCGTGTCTGCTTACGTAGGAGGAAAATGTATTCAGAGAATTAACGTTGCAGAAACCAGTATTGTCCGTTCTTCCAACTGTGAAATTCATGTTGAAAATTGTAATTAGAATAGCAAATTGTGCTAGCAGATGTAACAAAGCTACAACGGCCCTTTGAGCATCATTGGGATAACAGAAGTTTGGTTGTTCTCAGCTACACAACTGGTTTTAAAAATGAAAAGTTTTCTGTTTTTTACTGTGTTTAATGTTGTTAAATCGTTTTACAGCACTGTAGTGGATTGTGGTATAAACAGAAAAAATCTCTTTAGATGTTTTTGCTATCTGTAGTTAAATAATGTCTAAGAGAGAGAGATAATGTAAGTCCAACAAAGTATTTTTAACTTTAAAAATAGAAGATATTGTGAATATTCATATCAGAAATGTTCTGCCATGTTTGTAGCTTTATCAGTGTTAAAAAATAACTTCTCATGTACCCTGCAGTTTCATCTTTCTACCAGAGATGGCGGAGGAGAGACAAAAGATACAGATTGTAGCTTTAAAAAAAACTTTAGACAAAAGTACCTGTGGAATATTAAAGAAACAGAATCAAAGGTATTGAAACATTTTGGAAGGAACCTGCTGACAGAAGTAGCGTGTTGTAAATCCTATTACTGAATGCAAAATCCAATTGAAAATTTGGCGATTGTACAGTATCAGTATGAAAACGCAATGAGTGATGGCATGATAAAACTGAAGGGCACTGTGAGATCTCACTCTAATGCATTACTCCAGCCAGGCAGCCCTCCAGTGATACGAAGGTCAGTGTGTATTTTAAAATCCCCCATCAGTAAAATGGATGGCTTGCATCTCAGTGTGATATGGCCCCAGTGCTGTTAAAAGCACCATAGGTCTTTACTGTATTACGCTTCTGAATGCGGCCTATTTCAGCAAACATCTTTTTTTCCAATAGTGGTGGCCAACGTTCAGTGTTTATAATGCTTTTGGTGAAATATTAAATTCCTGTCAGGTACTGTGGGTACCGGCTGCCATTTTAGCCCGGGGTGAGGGGAACAAAACCTGGCTCTGCGAAAGCGTGATGTGGAGAGGAATACATACTGAGGTACTAATGCAAACCTTTGCCAAAGACTTTGTCTGTCCAACTTCAAATCAAAATATGTTTTAAAATCTAACGCTGCTGCTTACAGAGCAACCTGTGATGCCCAGTGACCTGCTGTATCAAGACTGAAAAGGTTTTAAGTAAGATAAAAAACTGCTATGACTTTGTATTTTGATAGTTATTGATATTTAAAAAATCAACTTTGAAAAGCAAGGTTTTGGTTTTCCTAAAGCATGCTAATATTTGGCATTAGTAACATGAATGCAGTCACAGTTGTTTTTATATTCACCTGATGGGGGGGGAGTTCATTGTTCGTCACATCATGATAAAAGCACAGACTGACCCGCCCTCCCGTGGCGTACTGTCAGAAAGAACCGGGCTGAAAATGTCAGCCCTCGGTTTCCTAGGCCTGCAAGCCCTCAGAACCCATAAGGTACATGAACACAGCTGATATCAGCTGGAGACAACCACAGACTTTGTTTTTTTCTTCCTCAGCCTTGCTGTGCTTCTGCCAAAGGTTTTCCATGTTATTTTTGCTTGTCTTTGACAAAACATCTCTCAGATCTTGCTCTCTGTGGAGTGATAAAGCGCATCTCTCATCTCCTGGTACATGGCTATGACACACAGCACAGCCTAACCTGAGACTTAAGGAAGTCAGCATTTTGACCCTGGTCTCCTGTCAGTAATCTCCTGTTGTTCTTCTGTGATATGTTTGATATGTGGTCTTCAACTGCTCTGCTATCTTTGCTGCATCAGTTGGGGTTTAAATTTTACAAAGATGCCTTAAGCTAATTATTAATTAAACTTAACAGCTAGCAGGGAACATTCCCAGAACGCTGGCTAACGTTCTCCAAAAGTTAAGAGTTAATAAAAAAGTCTCAGAGGTAATAAAAACATTCTTGTAGTAACAGTACTAGAACTCATTTTAACGTTATATATCTGATTGTAAGCGGAACATTTTTATAACCAAGCAGTTGGTTACTGGTTAAAATGTTAATACAGGTCTAAAAAATAATAAGGTTTTTGTTATTTAATTGAACGTTTGGTGAAACGTGGTAAAATTTCTGCCTCTTTGTGAAATTGTGCCATTGTGTGTTTAATCGCGGCTCTTGCCGCTTTTAAGGTCACTGGCTAAATAATGAAATACTGTTTAATTGAGTGGATTGCATTTTTATGAGGTCTTTCTGCACTGAGAAATATTTACAACCTGACTGAACTGCTCTCCAAGATATTTACGTTTTCAGGAAGAATAATGTCACCGCGTTATGTCATAACTTTCTTGATTTCTTTTTTTTCTTTAACATCTATTGAACGTCTCTGTTCATACACTAATTTAAGTAATTCTTTGGTCTTTCATTGGAGTAATTCTTTGTCAGAGCTCATTTTGTCTTCATTGTTGTGAAAGCCCTGTTTTCTGTTTATCAGCTGGTGTATTTACCAGGAAACCTTCAGTGATTATGAATATAATAGTGTTTCGTTTTTTCTTGTGTTGCAATTAATTTTTTCAGGCGCGGAACTCTTGCTGAGAAAATGGGTAAAAAAGCATTAATCTTCACATAATTCGTATTTATCCAGACATTTTCTAATGGCCTCCATCATCCACATTTTTAAAGATGAAATAGCCTTTTATAGGTTTTCAATTAATTTTCCTAAGAGGGTTTTTGCAACGTTTTGGGAAAATAAGGTCAGAGAAGATCACTTGCATTCATTTTATCAGAGTGAAACTAGTTTGAGGATAAACGCAAGTGGAATTCTTGTAAATTGGTTTGAGGAGTTGGAATAATTCTCCAAGGACAGGCACATTGAAAACAGAAAATGAGAAATTGAGAAGTCTTATGAAACATTATTGTTACAGTGTGTATAAGTTGGAGAATTAAATCATCTTGGCAGACAGAAATAAACCGATGAAAAGCGTAAACTGAAAATTTGGACTCCAGAAAGTGAGAGCCGGCCAATCTGTAATGTTTGCCTCTCTAGCACCATCTTTGTTTGAAACGTTAAATTGCAGGTTACTTGACATAATTTTCTACATTAAATAAAGCCACACTGACAAAGTTGGACTATTGAATGCAAACAAGCTCAAATTTTAAATCATTATTATAAACTTGGGGAATCTGGGAGCAACTGGGAATCAGAGCAATAAGTCAACAAATGTACTATATCAATTTTTGCTCTAATTTTGGTAAATGTTGTAACAAAAACAATTATGTAGCTCTAAAAATGTATAAATATGATTTTACAATGTGCATATCTATGTAAAATGTACAGAACAAAAATAATTTTCTCAGACTCATTTATCATGAGTTAAGCTCTCAGTTTGTAACAATATTAGGATTATAATTATAACATTAGGATAAAACATTCATTAAAAGCTGATATTTTAACCTTTCACTACAGTTTTAAGTGTCTTAAATGTATAAGTGCCTGTTTTATTGTAGATAATTGCTTTATGCAGATATGAAGCAGACAGACGGACTCGTAGTTTTCAGAATAAAGTGTCATACTGTATTCTGGCAGGTGATTGGTTGGCTGCAGGTGTAAGGACTTTCAGTGGCTCCTGTCTGCAGGACTGGCAGTTTGGTGGAAAGATCTCCAGGTGTCTGTCACAGTTGGAGTGACACATTCAGGCCTCAAACGGCTGAGGTTAATTAATCTAAATCTGTTCATTCCCTTAACGCCAGCAGTAGAGAAACACAGGATTTGTTCAGGCCAAGCTAACAGAAACGCAGGCAGAGCCTACAAATGGAAGAATCTATCTATCCATCCATCCATCTATCATTTTCTCATAGGCTGTGAGTTTTTTACCATTAACTGGACAGATTTATTACTTTTTGCTACATTCGTCTCCTTTAACACGATCACAGCTACAGGCATCAAAGCACTTTGTTTGTACGACACTAAAATTTACTGCATTCAAAACTACATTTCCAGATGATCACTGCAGGCCTGTAAATCATTTTCTATGAGCAAATTTTGTGTTATGTATCATTTACATTTAATCATTAAACAGATGCTTTTATCCAAAGCGACTCGAGTGAAGTCATTCGTACAAATGAGGCGATAACACGAGAAGTGCTAAGATATAAAAGTTGTTCAGTCAGTATGTCTTTGTTGTTTATGTGAACTGATAGTAAACATAGATTTTGTTTTAGTTATGCTAAAACACAAGGCCTGCATATCAGTTTGCCCTGTATGTTAAACTGTTGGTTTTGGTTGATTTGTGCGTCACATATTTAAATATTAATATTCAATTAAAGCTTAAGTTCGATTAACCAAACTGCATTGTTGGTGTGGAGAACAGACGAAGAAGAAAATTGTGTCTTTTTACTGCTTACGTCCCAATGAAGGAAAAATACTCTCTTGTATTTTTCAAATTGTGAGGTATTTATTATGATTTATCAGTCTTTGTTTTCATTTCATGTGCTTTCATAATCGTTTATCAAAATATGAAAATGTACCGCTCTTCAGAGCTTCTCTGAGGACATCATTCTGATTGGCCAACGTCAGATCTGTTAACTACACCCCTCCATAGACACTCAACAGCAAATTACATTTACATACCACAAATACAATGTTCGGAAGATGTATACGGATCAGTGTGTTACTATTGAAAGTGAAACCAATACTCTGACAGCAGCTCACGCAGTAGTTCCCAGTATATGAGACACATCTGATGTTCCTCACAGCAGTTTGAGGTCTGCCGGTGTTTTGCCTTCTGGTGTTGAACAGCACAGATCCAAACACCGCCTGCAGGAAGCCCAGAGAGAAACACAGAGCTCACCCCACACAACTGTCCCCTGTTCTCTGTAGAATCACACACTCAGGTCACCGGCATCACAACTCCAGGTGTCTCCGGATCTGATCTGAGAGATGTTTGCATGGTCAAAAGCATCTTCTGTGTGTCAGGGCTGCGGTGTAGCAGTAACTGTGACACGTAACTGAGCTGAGATGCTCAGTTTTAAATCCATTACGCCGTGGTAGGTTCACACTGTTTACACACTCTAAATTCTCATACATTTCTCCTTCATGGCTCGGTTAAGTTGATGGAGTTCTCAGTTGTGTTTCATTTCAAGATCAAGTTTGTCTTTTCAAGATCAAGATGTTTCTTTTCCAGAATAAAAATAGATGCACATGAGACCATTCTAGAAATACAGCAACAGAGCTTTAAAATTACTGTAGACTGTACTGCCCAAATAATCCGGTTTTGGATAAATGTTAAGAGTTAATATTGAACTTACAAGATGATTTAAATGCAGAATATAGGCTGGTGTGTTTCTCATTTGTAGGTGAATGTACAGTAATGGTTTTGTGATTCGTTTGGCAAATCTCATAAGTCACAATTATCTGATGTGACAGTGATGTAATATGCCATTCATTGGCCGTGTGTGTGTTTAGAAAGGAAGTCAGTTTGACAGCCGGCTCTCTGTTGGACACACATGGGCTATTTGTTCACAGTGGCCCATCCATCCATATAACAAACCTCACCCTGCTCTCCAATCACAATCCACTCCAGCGGTTTACTGTATTCTGCTGCGCTAATATCGTAGCATGAGGACACCTGGCTGCTTTGTGTCCTGTCTGCTCCTGTTTTCGGCCACATCAGTTTTGTGAGGATGGTTCTGGGTGCGGTAACCGGGGCAGCTGGCCTGCTGTGTACTCAGTACCGCTGCTGGAAAATCCAGTTTAATCCAGTTGTGTTTTGTTTAAAACCTGCCTGATGGTCTGGTAGTTAATGAGCAGCTAGCATGTTCCAAAACATCATCTACCAGCTTAAAATACATTTTCCAGAAGATACACCAGACATATATGAATACTGTAGATATTGTACATTCTTCTGACATTCAGTGCAATATTGTGTCTTTATTATTAATCACACACACTTGTGTTGACCTGTTGCTGGTCTTCTCCAGGGTGTAGATAAGACTTCTGATTGACGCTTCACAGCTGATAAAAATTTGCCTCAGCTTGGTTCAAATATCACACAGTGTAAGAACAATTGAGTGTGTCCACAATAACATCACAATAACAGTCATGTTTCCTTCTGGTTAAAGCACAATGTTTTTTTCTTATTGGGCTTTATTGTTTAGATGAATAATTCAACCAAAATGTAAATTCTGTCATTGTTTATTCTCTGTCATGTCATTTTAATACTGTAAGACTTCTTGATTCTGACAGGAGTAAATAAATTATAATTTATTTCAGTCCCGTACTGTTTACAACTTACTTCACTGATGATATTAAAGAATTTTATTTTCTTAATTTCAAGCACAATAATACAGAAAATAATTCTATAAAGCCAGGGAACACTTCGTAATGAAACAATTTAACCAATGTAAAAAATGTGATATATCACAGTAAGACCGAGAGCTTGAGTACAGGCTGAGGCTGCTGAATGTCATCATGTTTGGTGATGTGGTGATGTTATCAGACAGGAAGTCTCCTCCATTTGTGCTGAGAAATTAGGTTCACGTCTTAAACAGCTGAGCGCAGGGGCTGACGTTTGCTTGGAGCAGAATACCGGAAAATCCTGCCTAAATATCACAGTTGCAAGAAGGATAAATACATTAGGACATAAGCTTCCATAAGCCTTCTCAAAATGCACAAGACACTTCATTAAAGCAGCCAAGCAGGAAGTAACAGAGGCTGGCAGCGTTTCAAGACGGCCCTTCCTCTTCCTCGATCCTTCAGCTTCGTCCAGCACTAATTTCTATGAGAGTTATTGCCATAGATTTAGATATACAGTCTTCACTCTGCTGTCATCACCATGGAAACTGAGGCAGAAAGAGGCTCTGTGACAGTGTGCGAGTGTGTGTGTGTGTGTGTGTTGGGAGGGGGGGGGGGGTTTGACATGCAGGACTCCAGTTAGAATTGAGGCTTTGAGTGACACTTCCTCTTGACCTTTCATTTAAAGTGTGGTGAAATATCAAACCACCCAGATCACAGGGAATGTTGCCAGAACGTTGGCTAATGTTCTCTAAAAGTTCTCGCAAGGTTATCAAAAACTTTGCTGTTTTGTAATGTTAGTAGAACGTTTCGAGTTTGTGGATGAGTTTGTAAACATTGCAGAAGTATAAAATGTTTAGATAATGTTCTACTATTCAAGCAATAATGTTAAATAATGTCTGAACAAATTGAACATTCTTAGAACAATCAAAATTTAATATTTAATGTTTTTGTTGCTGTGAAATGTTAGGAAAATGTAGCCTATTTTGGGGACATTAGTAAATAGGACTGTTTCTTTTAATCACAGTTAAGCACAAACCCCGTATCACAGTAATTATTCTTTAATCACATTACGGTAATGAAAATCTGACTTGAAAATCATCAATGCAAAAGCACAATATAAATCAGGCTTAATTTTCTTAATGCAAAATGCATTTTGTGTTTGCATTTTTCATGAGACTCAAACAGTGGAGTCTCTACTGTATATGAATGAACGATCTTCAGTTTGTTGTGTTTTTATAAACCACATTAAATCTGAAGTTGAGCCGCTTGTCAAAGAGACGTTGAGTTGTGCAGCAGATGCTTGTGTGACATATGATGGCATTTTATCAGTCATTAATGTTGCCCACACAGCAGCTACCATATGTAAGATCACAATCTGTATATATGAAGCTCATTCACTCGCATTCTAATTCCATGCGTGTGAAGCGGCCGCATGTCTTGGCATCATCGCCTTGTAGATGTGAAAAAGCATCACTTTTTCTTGACAGCATTCTGTCTCTTCAGCTTGAAAGCAAAACAGTGACGCTTTCCAAAAGTCTTTCTTCATTTCTGCCGGCCGCCATGTTTGAATTAACTCTGATTCCGTCTGGCTGTAGCGACGGTTGGTCATGCATTACAATGAAAGCTCAGCTATGATGGAGGCTGTGGAGGAAATTTCCAGAACAACCTTTCAATTACACACCAATCACTCTTGAAATCTCAGTTGATTTCTCTCTCTCTCTCCCTCTCTCACTCACTCTCTGTCTCTCTCATGCTATCTCTCTCTGTCTCACTCTCTCAGGCTCACTCACTCTCTCTTTCACTCACTCTCTGTCTCTCTCATGCCCTCTCTCACTTGTTTGTTTGTGATTATTTAGGTTTTCTATTTGATTAATAATATAACTGACACATGTATCTCCTAACATTGGCCATGTTTGATCTTTAATAATTTAATAATAATAATTTTGGTGGGTGTTAATTTTGCATCTTGTCTCTACTAACATAGCGCCAAGAACATAGTGGTAATGTCAGATTTTCAACAAAAAGTTAAAAACATTAAAACAATCTGCCATATTGTATTATATGGCATACTGCCTTTCATATAATAGTAATAATATCATCATAATTGAGATATTTAGTTGACATTTACACAACTTTTATTTTATGTTGTCATAGTCAACGTTTGTTCCTTGTTAGCTGAGAGGTCTGGTCCAGAATATTCAACCTATTGAATATTATCAGGTATTTTGTCTTATTATGTATGATATTATACACCCACTGGATTTGAACACAAACAAACTCAACAAAATCTGCATTTTCTGAGGTCTCCCATTGGCTCTAAGGCAGGAGAGAGGCCATTACCTCACAGGTGGTGTCAGGTCACAACACACTGATTAAATATGGCAGGGTTATTGGAAATGTTCACAGTTCAATTTTGGACTTGCGTTCTGGTTCAGGGAGCACAGAACCCATCCAAACAGGCCTTAGACGGGATGAGAGCCCTGCATTTCTCCCTGAGCTCTCAGCCCACCACAGAATTCATTTCCAGCTTGTGAACTGAGAGGAATTCCATGAAAACACTTCAATATTAGAGCCGTATTGATATTGGCTTAAACTGAGAGAAGAAACCCGGAGCTTGTTCATGATTTGATAGATGTGGGGGGTTGTCTAGCCTAGAACAAACATCTTATAAGGGCTATTTTGAGTTGATTATTTAATTAACAAAGTAAATACAAATCGCTACCTTAGAATTATAAGGTTCTATCTGTGTTTTGACTACTTTTGAGGTTTAAAGTTTTGCCTTGCATTGTAAATACCAAAACTGAACTTTTTAGTTTTGTAAATTAAACACCCAAAATGCATTGAAAAAAACTTAATAGTGTCAATAATTTATATAGAGTAAAAATATGTAAATAACTCAATTTTGACAAAAATGTCAGATAGAACCTTGTAATTCTAAGTTAGCGAAACGACGGCCTGTTTATTTAAAGTATATAGTTCACCTAAAACTGATAAACTGTCATTATTTACTCACCGGTTACATACATGTTGTTTCAAACCCTTCAAACCCTTAACCCTTGCCGCATTTTGTATGTGCAAATATTAAAAGTATATGTCTGAGGTACATCAACTGTTGACACCTGTCATGTCTGTGATCTTTTAAAACTGTTCATACTGCATTCATGGACCTGAGAGGCATTTTTATGAGAAATTTAATATTGATGTTTTGTTTGTATCTTCAGGCTCAGAAAAGACACACTTTAAAGCCACCTACATGTGCTTCCTGTTTACATAAACAAAATGTTTGTGTTTTGGAACACCACCAGTTTATTTCAGTACATTGTATACCTGCGATGTCATATTCCATCACTTCAGTAATACACAGAGCATCTGTGGTGGAGAAACACCACTGATTTGCTGTGAAATTATTAAGGATGTGGAGTCTAAATGATTTATGTCAGATGTAAAGGGTTGGTCGTCGTTCAGAGACTCCTGAGGAGATATAGGTCTGTAGCTTCTGTATTCTATAAACCTGTTTGGCAAGATATTATGGGAAAACAGAAATATGTGCCAATGCAATTTGTGTAACAGATCCACCCATATTCATATATTTATAACATACATATTTATGGACAGTAAATAACTAAATTTTTTTACCTTCTTTCAAACTCTTTGCAGGGATGTTGTAGGTGGTTGCCAGGGCTTTGCTAGGTGGTTGCTATGGACATTCTGGCGGTTGGTTACTGGCCCAGGTCAAAAGACGAGGGTTCCCCCAGTATCCACAAATTTTTGGTCGTAGACGTGGCTCTGGTCTCTGCTTTTCATAAAACTAATTGATTTTTTAAAATCTGTTTTATTGTCCATCAGGCTGAAATCAAGTAACTTAAAATAATTGCCAATTTATTATCATTAGGCTGCACAATTTGAGCTATAATTTGTCTCTGCAGTACAAACAGTCCAATGTTGTGCCAAAGTTTAATATTTAAAGTTTGTTTAAACTGGCGTGTGAAAACTAAAACCAACACAAACAGATTGTTTATTTATTTTTATATTATTTTATTTTTAGATGGATGTTTTTTTATTTGTGCCTTTTCCGTGTGGTACATGCAGTGTATTGGACAAAAGTCCCTAATTTGAATAAATGTTGCTATAGCTTATGTTACTTGCATTATAAATTTGCATATTTTTATGGAATATTATATCTTTAATGTGTTATTTTTTAGACTTTCACTACATGATTCACTTTTGCCATATACTATATTGTTGCTATATGGTATATTTAAACATTTATAATTGTTATGTTTTAGGAGTGTCCTTACATACAGATGATCTCAATGAAGTAAACAGACTTCGGACTTAAATTATCTTGAAGGTGAACTGTGTGACAGTAATAATCTTGAATTAAATCACCATCACTCAAAATCTGACAGGAAAATAGCCTGTCATTTCTGCTGTATGTATTTTGCCAATGGGAATCGCAGTGAAGAATGGAGGGCGTTTTACAATATGTGCTGTGAACCTTATTAGCTGTTTAAGAAGAGAAGAGCTTAGACGATCTCTCTGTATTGTGTTCGTGGACAATGGCCAGCGCCATTATCTAAGCTAGATCTGAGGTCTTTGCACAGTCTGTGTAAATTTCTCTAAGCGTTGTGAAAAGCAGACAAGTTTGATGCCACAAAACCCGTCAGAGGGTCCAGAAAGATGGAATTAATTCACAACAGCAGAAATTATTCCATCTGCTTCGCTAAGAAACCGCAGAAAAAGCGTCTGTGCAGTTACAGGTTTAGCGCAGTCTTTCCACTGCGGCCATCATTTTAAAAGTACCATAATCACTGGATCCAAAAAGCTGTTTAACATGATTCAATACGAAATGCCCTTTTCAAAGGAAGTTGCGTCTCATCTTTAAAAGAACGATCCAGCATTTAGCAACAAAAAAAGACGGAAACATTTTTCTCATTTCTAAAGCGTTGCCCAGCTGAAAGCTCTTCAGATGTGAGTGTTGTTCGCAGAAATGTACAGTACAGGCAAATAAATGTGTCCTTCCTTACTAGTTTGAAATAAAAAATGTATCAGTGCATGAAAGGTATCAGAGAAAAGTTACTCCTGCTTCAGATTTCAAAGCTTTGATCTTGAAATATGGCTTCTTCCGTTTCATTTTATGCATGAACCCTGTGTCGTGTGTTAAGAGACCTGCGCTGCTTCAGCTAGGACAGACTATATACCGCATTACCAGTGTTCCTTGGACATTAATGGAGGGTCTGTTTGCATGGTTACAGTGAGTTAGGTTACATTAGATACATCAGGTTTAGGGTAGCCAATCAGACGTTAGTATAGCCCTCACCAGTTACCTGAAGTATTTTGTTTTAAACATGAGAGTAATGACAAAGCTGTGTTGTCCAATGGCAGAAAAATACTGATATAATAGTTGCTAGACATCAACCTGTATAAATTTAACAGACGTTTTATCCAAAGCTAGCAGTGCATTCAAGCTAAATATATTTTATTAGTACATGTATTACCTGTGAATTTAACTCATGACCCTGACAATGTTAGCATCATGTTCACGAGTTACAGGGGACATAGTACCAAAAACACAGTTTTTTTTCTTATTTTTAAAACAATTATAAGTGACAGAGCAAATAATTGTAATGAGGACATAAAAATCTTGGTATTAATGGGTACAGTAGCAAAAAACAGCCTGTTTTACTGTAAAGAACAGAGAGAAGGTGCAAAACACGGTCATAATATGTAGATTGTTTTCAGTGCAAGAAACCTCAACTAAAATTATAAATGAACTTCAGATTCAAATGCTTTTAAAGAGCTTTCATTCACTGACCTTTTCTGTTCCCTCACGGCTGATGTGCAAAATAATAAACTTCTTTTCTCAGAAAGCGCCACATTATTTACTCATTATTGGGTTTTACCTTTCACACAGACTGATACGGCCATAAATTAAAGATGATAATTTTGTGCTTAGCATAGATTCATATTTATTTACATGTTCTAAAAGCTTGTCATACAGCTTAACACAAATTGTGCTGCTTTAGTGTTTCAAGTAAGCGATTAAAATTGTTAAATGTCACTTTCTTTAGCGGTTTCAGTGCAAGGAAAAAGTGCCATTTATTACTGTTGATTTTTAACCTCACGATTAAGTCACTGGGACTCGTCACAAAAGCACATAACTTAATTGGAAACTGTTTACAGCTATAGACACCTTTAGCCCTGCAGCCTTTAAGAAAATAAACCACCTTTTCATGCTCTTACTAGTTTATTTAATTCATCTAATAATATCCACCAGCGGATAAACAAGCTTGTCATTTCTCTAAACCAACAAATGCATTTGCAACTCAAACGATGTTTTAATGTGATTCTGTGATGGAAATGACATTTGCTTTCCCTAATGAATGCCTTCACTAACTTTGCATTTATACATTTATTTATTAGTGTCATAATTGTTGGTGATGGTGAAAATGAGCGACACAATCGTAATTTGTGTCAAAACCAAAACTAAGCTTTTTTTACACACACAAAACTGAAATAGTTTGTTCCACCATTTGTTGACATGATCAGTTTTAACAAATTATGGCTTTTTATATTTTAAGATTAAAGGCATTTGAAAAGTAGCAGTTTAAAAAGTTTTATTAAAAGCTAAAAAGTTTTATTCTGTCAGTTTGAGCAAAACTCAGTCCTTGTGACAATAAAATGTCCGTTCTTGTGAAGATTTTGGCGCTATAGGAATTGACCATTGAGACACTGAAATGTACAGTTTGAGTGCTGCAGACAGTCAGGTAGAAATCTTCATTACCCTTGAGCTTCATGTTGAGCCTGGAAAGATCCGGACATTCCCGCTGCGCCTCCTTATGTTCCTTCATTCCCATAATCAGCTGTTTCATATGCATCAACACTTAAGTGGAGTCAAAGGTTTCCGTTGTTGCTGTTTTTAGCCGGTTTTAGCCGCTTGTAATTTAATGGTATCTTATGGCTTCACGCAGAATCAGCGTGAGGTGAAGTTCTACGTTGGGTTCCTGGCGGAAACGCGGAAAGCTTGTCTATTTGCTTCTCCGCTGGGATTTTTGTTCTGTATTGTAAAGAAAACTCCCACTGAGACCTCCGCTAGTTACTTTTTGAGGCAAATTTCACGTCTCTGTGAAGTTACCTGAAAAGGATAATGTGTGTTTGGGGAAAATGAGGCACACTTCAGTACAACATTATTATCCCCGTAAAATTGTTTTGAAGATTTATCGATTCGCTTCACAAGGGCCCTTCAGAAGATAAAGCTGACATGTTGGACGTTGAATGCTATTCAGTGAATGCTGAGAAACATGTTATTCAACTGCAGCGTGTGGTGATGCTGTTATTCAATGTTGTTCTTCAGTCTGGCCAATTAAAATGCAGGGACGCTTCTCCATCGTGAAAGTGAAGTATTTGTCAGTTATGAGAACCTGTACTTGAAATGTGTCCTCTGCATTTAACACATACCAGCGAGGAGTAAACACACACACACACAACTGAAGCAACAGTGGAAAGGTAACCTTCAATTTTTTTTGCCAGCAGTGAGAATCGAACCTGTGACCATTAGGCCACAACTGTTACCACAGCTGTTCCCATCATGCAAGCACTGATTGAGAAAACTGCTCTGTGTGTAAGCATGCGTCTTCATTTTATTAAGATGCAAACAGACAATACAGGAAATATGTACACAAAATAAAAAAACATTGGCTTCAAAAACAAAATGGCTTCATCAGAAAAAAGTCAGTATCATGTTTTATAAGTCATATTTTAATATATCATTAAAATTAGAAGATTAGAAAGACAATTTTATTTAGGCTTTATTTAGGCTAAGAGCTACGTCCTGCTTTTGCATAAATCTTAGTTCACACTAAATACTTGCCACTTATATTACCCTATAGAAGCTGTTTTTCACAGATGTTTCCCTGTTTTTAATACTGCATTCGAATTTCCTGTATTTTTTAGGTTGTATTTTAATAAAGAGACTGAGGAGCACTTATATAAGGTCAATATATCACTGCTTAAACACCGCTGCTGAAATATAACAGTGGCCTATAACTTGTGCCCAGTATACTGTACAGAGTCCAGCTGCGCTTTTTGAAATCCATTTGCAGGTATTCCCACCTGGTTTTGAACTGTCATTTTCACACATTGCTGTCTGTCAGACTGAGACAGAGTTTTCTTTAGCACGTACCGTATGTGTCTTAAGACGGGTGCACTGAGACGCCTGACACAGGAAGTGGATGCACAGTCGTTTTTACAGTCGTGATTTACAGTCGTTTTTATAGTCTTCTCAGATCATGTTTTTAACATAATGGTTCTTTTAAACATGCATCTAAACAGTCAAATGAACTTTTTTTTAATGAAAAATTGTCTTAAATCTAAAAAACACTGTCCTGTTCATCATTTTTTTATTTATGCTTCTTTTAAGCTATTAATAAATATACATTTTTAATAAAGCTTTCTTTGTGAATACTCAGCTAACAGGGAACAGGGTGAGAATGGTGAGAAATGTCCTCTTAAAGTTTTCCCAACATTATTAATAATCTTTTTGCCGTAACATTAGTAAACTGCTTAAGTAGCTAGTGGAACATTTTATAAATGTTACAGAATGTCTTTGTAGAACTAAGCAATAACATTAATATGAGTTATAAAAAGCTGGACGTTTTGAACATTCTCAGGTATTTAAAAATAAATATTTAAATGTTAACGTAAAGAAAACATTAGCGGAGCGTTTAAACAACCTAAAACCGTGCATTAGACCTGGCAGTGTAAATGCACACAACGTTTGACATTGTGTTCGACGGAAAGTGGCACCACAAATAAAACTTGCAGAAAGTGTTTGAAATGTATTTTCAGTGGACTGCAAATAACTTCCTTTTTCTCATAAGAGTCTTATGAGTTCTGCAATCAACCCCATAAATACGTCCTTGATTTTCAACACAGGGCCAATCAAAAGTTTAACACACAGCAAATGAAATGAGATTGCCTCGCCGAGCGCAGTTCCAGCACACAGACTATTTGCAAATAACAGGAACGGCGTCTCCCAGGTAGACAGTATGGGACGCTTATAATATTAAACATGGCATGTGGATCATACAATGCAGCGAACGTTATTACCGTCACATTGAAGGTTTTTATCCCTCCAATAACCTTCACAGAAAAAGGTTCTGATGAATCCTTTGAGTGTAATTTGGTGATAATTGGTACCTTTGCAAAGCAAAATGTGATGATATCATTTGCAGTTTATTATTAGGGTAATGAGCATTAGGAAGTAACTATTTTGCCAATTGTACAAACATAATTGTAACGTTTCAAATATGTTTTAAGCAGACAACCAGCAAGTGATGCTGGAAAACAAACTATTGAAAACGATGTGAGTGGATGGATGGATGGATAGATAGATATTTATTTTGATGAAATAATTCTTTATGCATTAATGTATGCAATAACAGTCAATGTGTATCTGTTTAAAAGGATTTGCCATTTCCTACATGCATATGTCTGTGAAAATGTATAGCAATGCATGCTGGGATATCAACCCAAAAGCAATCCATACTGCAGTACATTTGACATTTAAAGTGCCACAGACAGAGACAAACACACATCTACAACACACACACACACATCCACAACACACACACATCTACAACACACAACTTTTCATAAGCAGCATCACACACATGGCTGTAGATCTGATTTATATGCAGTCTGGAGCACGAGAGAGAGAGGAGAGAGAGAGAGCGTACATACCACTGCTCTTATTCTCTTAAATGGGGGGCTTGACTCCATTAAGTGAAGCCCACTTATTGCATTACAGCCATTTTGCTGACACAGTGAGTTGGGTTTATGCCATCCAAGCCGCTGCCTCTCTATTGCTTTGAATTGTATATAATTATGTGCTAATTAAGTAATATTAGCTACTGACTCTTTTAAAGGATGCGGCCTCCAGCAATATCGCAATAAAAGTCGCAATAAGATAAGCTGGTAGGTTTGTGTAAACTTAAATGTACTGCATCGCTACTTTATTTATGAAGGACGCAAATAAACCTTGTTTTGAATGGAAATAGCTTTCATCAAGAATTTTACAGTGAAAATGCTAAAGATAAATGCAAGCGCAGTTGCACATTCTAATGCACCACACGCTAAATGATGGCGGGCGTAACCTGAACCTGTCCTGATCTAATAGAATTGTCACTTAGACGGTGTAATACCTCCAATTACATCACAGGTAGTTCCTCTGAGGCATTAAGAGAGATAGACGCAACCCTTCGATAGCAAAGATGACTGAAGCACAATCTGGCACGATTGATTAGCCGCTCTTTCACCATCTGCAAAGGCTCTAAACTGATTGCTTTAAACCCGCAGACGGACGATATTGCCATGCAAACATTGGAGAGTTGAGACTCATTGTCCAGAGACATGCTGTATGTTCCACCCGCCTGCAATTGGATTGTGCCGCATTATCCAACAGAAGACAGATCAATTTACAGAGAAAGCTTGTCAGATTAAATGCGGACGCTGCCTCCCAGTCGCAATGTTGGAGAAATGCACATGAAATTCATTTTAGTAAGTGGGCAGAAGACTATTTAGATTGTGTGTGTCTTTCTACACAAACAGCATTGTGTGTTTGCTTCTGTTTGCTCACCCCGGGTGGCGTGTTACGCTATTTGCATGTACGTTGGCACTAAAATATATTTGGATTATATGAAATACATAGGCCTATTTTTATTAAAAACAAAAGCACAGAACAAACACGTTTAGCAAAGCACCAGTAACAGTTCAAAGCTAACAATTGTTTGTATCTGAAATACTTGTGAAATGTCCTCGTGCTAAATTTAATAAGTGACTTGTTTTTAACCTCCGTACGTGCTGAATGAATAAACATCTGTGCATTTGTTTAGCAGGGGGTCCATTTCAAGGGCCAGAAGAATAACTTTTAGGCTCACTTTACCTAATTAATTAGGTGGAAATAAAGAAGTTGTAATGCGGTCTTAGCAGCATTTAAATGAGCTTTTGGGCTCTATGGCGTCGAACAAATTGCCACTTTTTCACGTTTACGGGCGTGATGGGAAAAAATGGTTCTCGAATTCAACTAGCAACGTTTGGCTTCATGGTAAAACTCAGTTTCTGCACATCTGGTTATGTGTTTCAGTTACCGCTGCATTCTGACTGTTTAACAAAGGGGGTTTGAAGGCCACGTTTCCGTTCATCTGGCTTCCCTTAATGTTAATGGGTCAGGATCTGGTGTTGAAAACAGCCATGCCTCACCGCGATTGTGAATCTATCAGGCAACAAGGACTTAGCATTGTAGCGATCGACCCTTGCTGGATACAAACCCCATTTGTACAGTCTTGTCAATCCTATTTCTGTCTTTAATGGAGCGTCTGAGCGATCGTTCTGCATGCAGCTACGCAATCAATTTTCTATAAATGTAAATGGGATTAAAGTTTAACTGCAACTCCCAAACCAAGGCTGAACTCACACACAACAGCATTCAGTCAAACTAGTGCAAAGACCAGCAGACTAAAACCTTTTATTTCTTAGTAATTCTTAATTAACAGTAAGAGGTTGCAAGAACATTTCCATAATGTTTTGATTAGAAACTAAAACATTTGACTTTTGAATGTAACTTTAAATTTTGTAAAAAACATTTTTTACATTTTTGGTACCATTTTAAAAATGTTCTACTTACTACTTACGGATAACGTTTTTGATCATACATAACATTACTGCAATAATGTTTAATAACTTTGAGAGAACGTTAGCCAACATTCTAAGAACATTCCCTGTTAGCTGGGTGGGTGTTTTGAAACATTGGATAATATTTATAAAAATCATAACATTTCATAAACATAAAAATGTTTATTTTTATTATACTTCATATCATTTTTTTATCAAAATACAAATATAATTTTTTATATATTTTAACTATTTGGCCATGTTGGAAGAATGAGTTACTATAAATGTTAATTAAAACTTCATTCAATATATTTTTGTAAGAATAGATAAAATGATAAAAATCCTGTTTTTGACGTCTGTGTTTTGACAGTAACTTATATATGAAATTTGAGAAATGTTTTATTGTTTAACTTATGTTAGAGAATAAATAGACATACTTAGTCCAGATAAATGATGTGTTGAAGGATTAATGACATTTTTCAGTTGTGAGTATTGAATTTCTTTAAGCTGCGGTTTAGGAACTTTCTCAGGCAGTGGTGGTGCTTGTGATTGTAGATGTTTGTGATTGTAGGTGTTTGTGACTGTGGGTGTTTGTGACTGTGGCGTTTCCTTATTCACAAACACCTCCTGATCCGGTTGCCTTTGAAAACAAGATTAAAGCTGATGAATATTTTTAAAATAAAAGGCTTCACAGACCTGTTGTCCATTCGGGTTTAATCACAGAAATTGGGAGCGGCTGCATTTGGCTGCGGTGGGAGCTTTTAAATCTGTGACTCAGGGCAGGTTTCGTTTTGGGATTGTGCCAGTGTTTGTGTTAAGAGCTACGTGAGGGTCATGCACAAGTCTTAGAAACTCCTCCCATTACTTTACATAGCGAGATCTGGAGCGCAGATTTGTTGTGGTGTGTTTTCTAGGGTACAATATATTTGTAATGTATGTACTGTTTGCTACCGTGGTTACTGGTATGACCAGCATATATCACAGTATTATTAAATGTATAGAGTTTATGTTATTAAACTCTATACATAAGTTAGTCTAATATATAAGTATATGTATACAGAGAGAGAAAAGAGGACTTTGAGAAAATGTTGGCCAACGTTCTTGGAACGTTCCCTGTTAGCTGAGTAAGCTTCAGTGTAAGATGAGATACACATCAATTGAAAGTTGTTGCTCAGTAAGTCTGTACAGCCTGCATGGTCACATGACCAGCCGTGTCCCTTTAACTCTGTATCAGGCGCTTTTAATGCTTGAATTAATTAATCATGAAATGAATTCTGGGTGACAGATACGCCTGGCATCAGCCACCAATAACTTGCGTTCGCTTTACTCTGCGTCCAGCACAGATAAGTGTCACTTTTTTCTCATATAGACCAGCAAAATACAAAAAAATGACACCTTTAAAGGTTACTTTATACCGTGAAAAATGAGTAGCACGCAAAATGACATTTAATTACATCTCTTTCTATAGTTTTCCATCACACAAAGAAGTCAAAAGGCACATTCAAAACTGTTGAAAAGAGTTTCCAGGAATGAGGCATTTTTCAACTTTCATTACGTTTTTTTTTTTGGAAAATATAATTCAGTGAATTTCAATAATCTCTCATTGTGACACTGCTAAACTAAACTTTGCAGCCCTGCAAATAACAATAAATAGAAAATGTTTCCTTTAAAACCCTCTAATTGTTTGGTTTTGTACTACACAGGGCCAAAGAGAAAACCTCATTGCACTTGTCTCTGAAAGATTTTAAAGTAACGTGTTTTTTCTTTTGCTTCCACTGTAAACACAGAAATGTTAATATATACAACTAGACTTTTACAGAAATGGCAAATAATGGTGTCTTAGCAAAACTCACTTTATGATTCTGAGAAGATTTTAGCATAAAGTAAATGCTAGTCTTAAGATTTCATATGAGTCTCTGTAGTTTTCTGGTCTCTGGACTTGTGTTCAATAGGAGTTTTACAAAACAGACTAATTGGTTAGAAAAGTTAGTCTCCAGTAGTTATCTAAAGAAAAGTTTCTCCATGCCATAAAGCAGCTGTAAGAGTTTTTAAGCCGAATACATTTTAAAATGGAGCTTTTGCACAACATCAGATAGATATTGACAAACCAGACAAGAGTCAAAATGTGACTCTGAAATCAATTTACCAAGAGACATGAAAAACAAACAATACATATGAAATTTTCAGTTGATGTATTTTTCCTCCGCCTCCACATCATATCAGACCAAATTCTTCACTGAGCCACAAAAAAACAGACTTTTATAACAACCGTGGAGGATAAAACAACACAACCATCCAAATGCTGCCTTTATGTTAGCTAATAAACTTTATAAGCAGATCTGAGCTACAGTAATGCGCACAAGCGGAGACAAAAATATGTGTTCTCTGAATATTCTCCTAGGAGTCGGCTTAGATTGAAATGTCTTGTGTTTGATCCACTTAAGAAATAAATAGAAGCCACTTAAAAATATTGAACTTCTTCCTGATTGGTTGTAGTAAAGAAACAGGGAGAACTTCGGCAGTGAATTAAACCGTACGGACAGGAGTGCAGAAGTCTGATTTCTGTGACATGCTGAGTGTACGGATGGCATGATGTCCCCGGAGCGTTCGCAAATGTGGGCACCGCTTTGTTTGGATTTCCGTACTTATTCATTCACGGCCTGAATATTTCAACATGGTGCCAATGTTTGTGGAACCGCCATCTTAATTTTAAAAGGAAAAATCACCCCCAGGATTATTCTCGAAATATTTGTGTTAACAAAAATAAAACATAGACATAAAGAAACCAAAATGAGCCACAAACGAGATGTGAGGCGATGCAGAAGCTAGCCTGAGACGTGGACGAGCGCTTTGATTGAGGCGAGATAAACACGGGTCGCGAGCTGGAGTGAATCGTCTCCCTGCGGTTTCCTCTCGACAGCAGCAGGAAGGAAAGACACACACAGCGCAGATTAGCATGTGGCCACAGAGGCGATCAGCACCGTAATGTCATTGTGCAACGCAATTAATTCCATTTTCTGAGCTATTAGCTTTAGATTGCTTATCAAACTGTTCACTCAAAACACTTCCCTCAATGTGGCTTCCCTGCGCCGGGGGTCATACAGTGAAAACATGCTTTACCTGAATGGAGGGAGAGGGAGGGAGAGAGAGACAGCGAACGTAAGGCTAAGTGATTAAGAGCGATTCTAAGAGAAAAAGACAGAATAAATAAAGCAGGAGTTATTAAAGCAGAAGAGAATGGCAGACGGGTTGTGTTTGCTGTGCTCCAGTCGTAGCCCTGGCCTCTATGCTGGTATATTAACTGTGTTTTGCAGCGTTCTGTCTCTTTGTCAGTAGGATAATTCAGTGTGTGGCCGTGCTGTGTAAGGCCCATCCACTATGGCAGCCAGGAAATTTGGACAGGCTGCTATTAGAATCACTGGCCATCATGTGTCCCAGCATGCAGCAGGGCATACTAATGACTCAGAGAGGGCCGTCTGACGCTCTGGGTCCTGGCAGACGAGAGCGCTGAATGAAGGAAGGAAGCAAAGGAGGTGTATTCAGACCGAAGCTGGTTCCCATTGCAGGAATATTAGCAGCAAAGGGCTCAGTGTTAAAACTAGCATACTGCTCACTGCATACTTCACAATCATAACTCCAGCCAAAGAGAGAAGCGCTATCACACTGTTCTGTGTCATTAAACTAGTATTTTCAAATAGAATTAACAAAACATGGCCCTAGCAACCACACTGAACAGTCTAGTAACTGCTTAGCAACACCGTGACAACCACATAAAACACCCTGGCATCAACAATTTTAGGCTGTAAGAATGTTTTAATTCTTATTTTTAACAAAAACGTAAAAAATGTTTTGTAAGCTTTAGTTTTATAGATGTTGTATTAATGTTTGCTTGCTTATAAAAAAACTGCCAAAAAACAGTATGAAAGATTTACAATGTGAGTGCAGTATCGACCAATGAGTTGAAACTGCAATAGCTCTCTTGTTGCTAGGCAATAACGTGATATAATGAGAATATAAATAACACATACCTAAAATGTAAACCAGGCTGCTGTGGGCCCTCATTTATGCGATGAATATATACATGCTGGCCTCAGGTTCAGTGATCATTAGGGTAACATTAATAGACTGTACCATGCTGAAATGCAAACACACTGTCTAAAGCATCTGAATGCAAAAGAAAGGCTTGTTTAATTACATGCATGCGTACTTTGACAACAGTTTATGTTTATATTATCCAAACAAAGATTATGTAAGTATTTGCATTTGGTTAAACATTCGTTGCTTCAGTTTGTCAGGCAGACAGCAGAACAGAACGGTTATAATGTCAAATTAGAAAAATGCATTAATTGCATTTCTTTAATTAATGCTGCATAAATGAATCACCTGTTAACATGCAGCATTTGACAGCCCTCATTTAAAATGACTGATTGAATATTACACCATCATACCAGTGAGTTATTCTGCACAGAAACAGACATTTGATGTAGTTTGACAGCTAACAACTTTTTGACAAGCGCTCACCCTCTGGCAAAATCATATTTAACAATAATTGAATCCATTATTCAACACATTCAGATACTGTCTTATCCTAACCTCAAAGGTTTAAAGCCTAATCTTGATCTTTTATTCTTTAACCATTTTTAAGTGTTTATGTATTTCTCACAAGGAAAACTATGTTTGGACTTGAGTGTACAATGGTAATCATTGCTCCAGTCAAACTCCAGTATATTTTGCAGCCGGCTGTAAAGTTTGCGACCGCCATTTATAAACGCTTGGTTTTCTTTAGATTTATTTTCACACCTGCATTGCACCTGTGGTTTCTAGAGAGAGAGAGTTTTATCACAGATTCACTGCAGCGGTGGAAATCCATTTTTTCCCACAATCCACCTGGAGCGTGACACAAATTCTATACATGTAAGTGTAAAACGCTAGCTTAGCTTAAAACGCAGCAGAAACAAACGGCTTTAACAACCATATATACCTTTGTGAAATTGGGTTATCGTGTACTAGCATGAAGGCTAAATACAGACCTAGACTGTGGGTAGAAAACCACTCTAGCAGTTTCTGATACAAACAAACACTGCATTAAAGATGAGTCACTTTAGAAAATAAAATCCTTCTCATTACTAAATCTTTTATTATGCATTTTTTAAATAGCCTGTTTTATATAAGAGTTTTATTTTGTACAAAGTGCAAAAATTTTACTAAATGTTGCCTGCAGTTTACTTTGTTATTCTGTTGTCTAGGTCATATATTCTGTTTTTCATGTTGCATTGGTTTAATGAGATGTTAAACTCTCTATGAATCATAAACAACAGAAATGCAATTGTGTTTCAAATAAACCACAGCAATGAATACAGTCTTTAGTTTTTACACACGTTTTTAAGTGATGGAGGTAAACAGCTGTTCTGAAACATCCCTGCTAAACAGCACGCAGGCGTTATTGCTGACACGACTGCTTTTTTAATTCACAATTTGATTTGGACACGTCAAAGTGGCTTTAATCCATCAGATGGACAGGTTTATCTCTCTCTAATGCTGTTCAGCCCATTTATAGTCTCCCAATGTCACCGACACACACCCCTCCTCAACTGTGTATCTCATTTCTGCCTGAGCCTTTCTGACGTTGTCATAAGTCAACATACTTTAAAAAGCATGTAGTGTTACACAAGTTGATAAATACTAGACTAAAGGTAGGCTAGGCGATTTTAGAGAGGCTAGCAGAAAGCATTAGGTCCCGCCCTCCCTTCAGAGTGCTCTCCAAAAAAACATGCGTGCAAACAGGACATCCAATCGTTGTGTTCGGACCTAGTGCAACGATTGGATGAAAACTACTGTTCACAGACCTAAACTGAATCAGTAGAAGCAACACAAGTTTAACAGCTTGTTTCTGTTTTGCTGTTTATTTTGTGACCTGTTACAAACATGTAGATGAGGTCACACACATGGCAAAAGCCATAAAACCCTCATCTTGATTAGACGAGGTTTTAAATATGTAATTCAGAGCACACCCATGACCCCACAGCACACACACACACAACAAAAATGACACGAATGCTGACTGGCAACACCCAGCTATTTCATAAATCTACAGAGATGCCTCTTTAGCGAATGGTAATTAAAATAGCCTCAATCCACAAATCCCTGATAAATATTTCATTAGCTGCTCTAGGTGGCTGTTATTGTTATGGTGCAACTATATTTCAAAGGCTCTCTCAGTGAAATGATTCCAAGCGTTGGGCGAGCTGGAGGGGGAATTAACTTGAGGTTGCGTTGAGGGTGGGTGGCCGTGATTTATTCAGCAGTGGAACGGGGGTAAAATTCAACTGGACCTCTTACAAAATAATGAACAGTACACAAACACTGGCAGTATATTACACACCCCCTAAAACAAATGAACGGAGCACAGAGTACCTTTATTTTCCAAAAGCACTTCTGCATTATTTATTAAATCTTGCCGTTAGCCTTTAGTCATAATGAAGACACGCTCAGCTAACAATTTTAGGTTGCAAGAACGTTCCTGTAACATTATCAATAGGAAACAAAGCATTAAAATGTTATTTTGGAAGTTTAAAACATGCAGTGTAACACATTAATGTTATTGCTCGGTTCTAGGAATGTTATTTAAACTTTTCATTAATTCTGTAACATTTCCAATAAAAATAAATACATCACAGGGCAAAATCTTTCCTTTATCAGTGATTTTCGCTTGTTTTCCTGTAAAAATATTCAAACAATTATGTGAGAATTAAACTTGTTCCGAAGTTGTTTTTTATGGAAGTAGATTTTTCTCCCCCTACAAAAACAGCAGAATATTGTTCTGATATGAAATATGTTCTCTGAGAAGCGTCTCTGTTTTTTACTGTTCCTCTTTATTCAGCACTTAAAATGTACTTTTGTAAATCTTGGAAACTCTCGTGGCCTGCTTCCTACATCCTGTGTATATACTTATGTTTTATGCATATTATGAATACTCAAAGACACAAAGAGTTGGTTTGTACTTTGGTTTTGAAATTCAAAGCAATTCTGGCTCATAAAACCGCCACATGACCTCAGCCTATAAAATATGCTGTAAAACATAAAAGAAAGAAAGGATTAAAATACATTTTTACATTTTCTGAAGAAACTATGAACTTTTTTGCACAAATCATTCGTGCACAAATTCACCATCACTAAATTTTTGATGCATATTTTACCATCTGTTACACAAAAAAAATACCAAAACAATTATAGTAAAAGTACATCTCTCCTGTAGCTCGACTGACATTGTTGGGATTGTAATTTGTTTTGGTGTTGTGATTCATCAGAGAATCTTGATGCATGTAAACCGCTTTAACAAAAGTTGCAATGTTTCTACTGTTAGAAAGATAAACTCCATTGAATTACCCAGTGCGAATGCTGTTTATCTTAATGTTTGTTTTTTCGAGTAAATATACTACAAAACAAAGCACAAACTCCCTTTAGAATGTTTAGATCTTAGCTTTTTTCTGGCATTTCATGCAGTATTCAGTGTGAGTCTGTGAAGTGTTTTCTCAGCGGAGAACTCGGATGCTTTTTGCATGTTTTTGAATCGTGTGAAAGCGCATCTGTATGTCACACTTTCTCTGCAGTAAAAGACCACATTAATGCATAAATGATCATTTTGCAACATAACTGATGTTTACTTCTAAAAATAAAATATTTTTTTCATCAATGTATGTTCATCGCTGCTTGTGCTGGGAAAGGTCGTGTTTTGAGTGTTTCATGCACTGGTCTGGTCGGTGACAATAGTGTCTGTCATTTCCTTGACGGATCTGCTATGATCACTTTGACAGAAGAAGGTAAAATAAAGCTGTACGGTCACATGTTTTCAACATCAGGATCTGACAGCCTCTTTAGCGTAGCAGCATTTTCGCCACGTCCTTTCCAAACAAAAAACCATCACACAAATGGTCCACTTAAGGATTTAAAACCTCTTCTAAACTAGTGTTTAGTCTTTGTCCTCATGTGTGCAGATGTACCGTTCATTTTCACGTTGTGTATCATGTTCTAAACCTCTGGCACTAAAGTGAAAACTCACTTTCACAAAACTTTCACATCACTTTTTTTCTTTACGTTCTGGCAGTGAGCCGCACTCATTAAAATTTCTCTGACGCATCATAAAGTGTAGTGTGTGGGCACTCTTGGTCCTCCAGAAAACCTTCCTTATGAATCTGTATGAGGAGAAATGCTAACCATCTCTCTCTCTCTCTCTCTCTCTCTCTCTCTCCTCTCATAGGCCCCTCCACAGATGGGCACACTGGCGTTCTACAGATACGAGCAGCCCATTGTGGACTACTGCCAAGCTCATCAGCCCCTGCACGTGAACAGGGGGTTTGAGCCCCCGTCCCAGGCCCTCGAGGGGCTGGGGGCACGCGAAAGATGTGGCGTCCCTACAGCCGGCCTCCTTCCTTCCGTGCCTGCAGCCCCCCTCGCAGACATTCGCCCCCTACCGCAGTGAGCCACACGCAGACTCACCCCACATCCCAGCTCTCCTCTATCAATGTCCCCAGAGGGCGTGCGGCCCACCTAACATGAACCCAATGCAGACGAGGACAGAGATATATGGGGCAGTGTGACTCATGCGGACCGCTAACTCCCAGCAGTATTCTGAAGAGAGAAGCATTAGTGTGAACTGGGTAAAACATACCTGGGTTTCTGTTTCTCAGACGTCATCATTGTACAGGAAAAACCGAACAGGATGTTGTTTCACAAACACATTTGCTGATTTGTACCCTGACTTGTTTTGGGCTTTGTGACATCATCTTCTAAATGTTGTGTGACATCTAAAATTATGTTAACATCTAGAACTGTACTGACTCAACAAAATCTGACATGTTAACACAATGTTCTTAAACGTAAAACAATGTTGATAAAACTGAGAACCAGAGCAATAAGCAAAGAAATTACTGACAGATTTTAGTGTATCTGAAAATCTGTTTCATCTCTCTCTGGGGTCTTTCATAAAGACCCTCGACTGATGAAGTTAGCTAGGATTGCTTTAAATAAAATGACCCAAATTGAGTTTTTCAAAGCGAGTTGGTGAATTTAAATTATAAATATTATAATCCTCCAATGTGGACCTTCAATCTTTACAGTCAAAATGATTGACTAATTTTAATAAAATTATGTAAGAACTCATGTTGATTTTAAAATCACAGACAAATGGGTTGAAATTTACTAGAGACCAGAGTCTTGCAAAAACCATGAAAAATGTGTGACATAATCTGAGGTTTTAATATCAATGTTTCCTTTCTGTTTTATGAACACCTCGGTTGTTTCTGCTATGCAGTGTTTTGTGAACTTTGTAACCTTTTAAAAACGCTTGTGTTGTCATTTAAGCATTTGTGTAAAAGTGGAGAAACCATTCAGAAACGTTTATTAATTACAGTCTTACAACATTTACAGACATAAAAAAAACAGAGCTAATGATTCATAGCTGGCATATAGCTTTCATAAAATCAGTTTTTAAATCTGCAATCCGTAACTTTGTTCAAAAATAAACAAAAAGGCAGAAAATGTTGTCTGTAAACATTTATTCTAACATTGAGCATTTGAACATTCATTTAAAAAGATTCAGCTATTATATCAAACATTCAGGTACTGTAGATGGATTAACGTTTCTAGCTTGTTCTTACAGAAGGTTGTTAAGAATTTAAACATCAGTCACATAAAGAAAATAACCTGCAATTTTATGTTTTAAACAGAGATGGCAGCAGAGGCAAAAGTTATGGATTGCAGCTTTAATATTATACATATTTCTGTCATTTTATCAGACAAGATGGAACGTTTTAGAGGGACTAAACATCACAGGTTTGATCACTGCTAATGTTTTCCCACCAAAAATTATGTCACTTCCTGGAGGCTGATGTCATCAAGACATTTTTCCTTGATAGTAGGAACATACGGAAAACCTATAAATTGATTCCAAAAACATGCCATATTCTGAGGAGCATAAATTTGTACTGCATAGCAGAAATGTTTCTTTTTCGAGCATTTTTAAACATTTTTTAGCAGAGATGTTTTGCTCGTTTTGTTTTTTAAGCTTACAGATTGTACTGTGTAGTGAATGATGTTCTGATCCAAAACAGAGCCCTGCCGGATCACTCGTATTGTTTAATATCATAATCCCCGTCCCGCTCCTTTGTCCTGAAAATCATCTTTTGGACGTTCCACCATATTTCAGAGAAGCCCTGGTGACCCATTAAATGACATGGAGACGGATCTCTTTGCTTTCTGTTTCAACACAACTCACATTCCAGTCAGATCTGTACAAATAAATAAAGAGACAGGGAAGGACTTAGAGACGCTGCGTGGTGAAAAACTTCCTCAACGGACTCGTCTTGTACATACCATGTAAATTAAACGAAAGATGTCTGCTTGTACAGAAACACAATCCCGTTACCTAGAAGAGGAGCCTTATCTTTAATCCTGGAGGAAGCGTTTGCATCGAATGTGTCCGTGTGCGTGTCGGCGGGTGCGTTAAACTGAAAGTAAAAGTTGAAGATAAATGGAAGATGGCTGTGTTAGATTATTAGCCTGCTGTTTGAAAAGAGAACATTTGTTTCAAAAATTTGGTCTTTTTACTTTCCTTTGCGGTTTTAAATAATTGCAGCATATGTTTGATGCATCTGTCAGCTGGGCCTGTGCATTGAACACCAGCGCACCAATTATAAGTACAGTGATTTTTCAACCAAATGTTTTTATACCAGTATTTATGTGATAAAAGATACTAGTATATACTTTCTTGGTTTACGTTCTCCTGAGCCCCTCAATGCAATACTTGCATCTTTAGAGTAGAATGTCCGATTTCTGATGCAAAGATTGTGATTATTTTAAGCGTTTCACAGTGTTTCCCTGTATCCTAGCAATGAGGCTGAAATATTTCATTTTGTCTGTTCAACAGTTATAAAGCGTAAAATTTGTTTTCTTATGTCTGAAAGTCTATTTTTTTCTGTTGTTTTTTATTATGTTATAGGAAATATTCACATGGGATGTGTTTGGGTGTTGTGTTATCAGCTATAAACATGTAAACTAACTTTAACTAGAGTGCTTAGCAAAATCTTTTTTCTTCCGTTGACCTGCAAAAAAACTTTAACACGTCCTAAAACAAGACAAAAATTACACAATCCTGAAGCTCAGTTGGTAAAGTTGTGTTAGCAAGGCAACATATACTAAACGCATGCAAAGCTTGAATGTACTATAAGCCGCTTTGGATAAAGTTGTCCTCCATTTTCATAAATGTAAATCTGACAGCGCAGCGAGCAAAAGTCAGCTGACCAATTAATGATCAGGTGAATCGGGGGCTGAGGGAAGCATATTTAAATGTTAAAAAGCGTATTGAGTGCTTAAATTAGCAGTGCAGCGTGGGAGTTAATGCGCCTATAAACGTGCCTTCTGTTCAGTTTGGTTTCTCCTTATCTAGTCGTGTTTAATAGAAAAACACATCGCATTTGAACGCGGCCCTTTTTAGTCCATATTAGACGTTCATTTTCTATCATTCAGTTTTTCCACTCAGGAGCACATAAAAAACACAGATAGAGGCGAGAACATTTCATTTCACAACCACCTCAGAAGATGAAAGATTTTAAAGCAGAACTACACCGTAGTGAAGTTAAAAGCACCAGCAGTAGGTGATGAATGGTTATGTATTCCTCCACCTCCAATATGGCGTTTCATCCATTACATTTCATTACAGAGTGCGCATCCATCAAAACCTCCGGCTTTGTACCGCCAGTTTGATCACCTTCAATCACAGACACTCGCTCTCACTCGATTTGACATTTCGTCTCTCACCCCGAGACTTAAAATTCTCAAATTCTCCGCCCATTAAGTTTTATTCCCTCTGGGAAACGGTCGTCAATGGTGCAAAGCGGCTCAGAGCGGAAAAGACAGGAGAAAAATGTGCCAGCGCTGTAAAGATGTTAAAAAGCCCTTTATACCAGCCGGCTAACAAATATCTCTGTTGCCCTGGTGACTATTAGGTTTCAATTGGCCTCTGCCTTATGCACTCGGTCTAATTTTGAAGAGGACGAAAGTTCCTAGCGCTGTGGAAATTGCCTCATCGGTTCATTTACAGCAACAGTTTAGACAAACAAACAAGTCCATTATTAGAAGCGCTGACTGCCATTTTACAAGCAGCCAAAAGGTTCCGCTCAGGAACATCCCGACTGATCTCCCACAATCAGGAGCAAAGCGGGGACAGCCTAGCAAACAACGCTAGGTTGTGAAAATGTTTCCTGTATGTTTCCATTAAGCAACAAAATGTTATTTTAAAAGTTCTAGGAATGTTTAAAACATCCAGTTTTTACACGTGGAATTAACTTTATTGTTTGGACGTTATACTGTTTTTTCTGGAACTTTAAACTTTAAAACAACATTTTTTTGGTAACTTTAAAAAAACATTCTAGCTTGATATAAACCAAAATAAGCTTATTTACACATTGCTTTCAGGTAAACAATTAGATGTCTGGATATAGAAATTTTTTACACCAATTTTACCAAAATTATGATGACAAATGTTCACGATTTAAACCAAAGATTTTCACAGCACACTGAATTGCTGTTTTTATCTCCTAACACAATGATGTGAGGAATCAGTCATTCTTGGTGAACAATTTAAGTGCTCTGATAAGCGACATTTACTTTGATAAGCTGCCATTGTAAGTCTCAGCTGTAGATGGGTGTTTAGTTTGGAGAAACGGACACAATCTGCAGTAATCCAGGGACCTGAACATAAGAAAGAGGCAGGTGAGGTCATAACATCACAAAAATGATGCTAGCTGAGCAGACAAATGCACCGTGACACTGATGTAACTGTCATGAACTGCAGTGAAACTCCAGCCTGTCACGCTATTGCTAAATTACAGCCATTAAAGACACCATGAAATCCAAATATACTATTATTCATTTTTAATGAAAGTGTTTATTATAAATAATTTATCTGTGCACATTTAATTCATGTGCTCTTGTAATTTTTCACGGAAATCTGAAAATGTACTTACCCTTCTTCTGAAACAGGAAAAGTTCTCCTATTATGTCAATCTGACAGCTTGGGGCGGAGTCATAGCCATCAGCCCCTCCCCTGCAACGCAGGTCAGCTGCAAACCTCAACACCGCCTACTTTTCTATATCCAATTAATTCCCAGTGGGAAAAAACAAGTCACTCCCATCGTTTTACAGTTTCACTCTGAAATACAGCAAAACAATTAAGTCGACAAGTTGACATTTTGCACACTGACTAAAAGCTACAGCCTTCCATTTAAAAACACTGTTAGATTGTACACTTAAAGCATCTTTAAAAAGCAGCTGGGTTTGTAAAATTACCTAGTGCCAAATAAATGACACACCTCACCTTGAAGTTAGTAGCACTGATACCTCCAGTTACCCACTTCATAACTCTGAGGTACAGTCGTGAGGTTATCTCACTGAGCACAACAAACACAACAACATCATTACTCTTGTCCTTTGGCACGCTACAGGACAAGGAGAAAGTGGAAAAAAATCAAGGCTGCCTTATTTATGAGTTCTGAGAAACAAGGAGAGAATGAGATTTGCAGCACTCATGAATAACAACTTAATTTTACTCTTTCTCACACAAAGGATTTGTGTGGCTTGAAAAATGGAACGCAGTGTCATATATAAACACAAAGTTATGACGTCACAACAGAAGTAACACAAATATAACGCCGCAATGTAAGTTAATCACGGCCTCAAATCATAATCCTGATTTTTTTATTCAATTAATTGTAATTGCAGCTTTAATGAGAAGGTATAAAAAACAATCATTTGTGAGCTTTTCACCTTCTGTTGGCATTTAAAGTTGTTTAGTTTCATCAAAATCTTTTACCGTGACATTGTGTAGCACAAAGCGACTCTTTTTTCACAGAAAGAATAACTCAACGTGAGATTGCTGCATGTAAACAAATGATATGCTTTAAGATTAATTGATTTTCCTGACAATGCATAAGGCTTTAAATGGAAACTAAAGGTAAGATTTAAAACCAGAAGCTGGGCTAATGGAGAACAAGATTTTTAGGGAACAAAAGTCTAAGTGCAGCATTTACCTCAGAAATGTAAAGACGTCTATTCAGTCGCTCTGCTAAAAGTCATTTTCTCTTTCACATAACATTCAATCCTTCAGATATAATCACATACCCAGCTAACAATCTCTGACATATAATAGCACAGCCAGCTAACAACTTTAGGTTGTAAGAATGTTTCTGTAATATTTCCATTAAGTAACAATGGTCTTTTGACAGCTTTACAAAGATTCAAAACTTATTCAAAAGTTTATATGTTGCTACTAATGTTAGTGAAATAATTTTTTGATAACTGACAGAATGTTAATGACAATCTTCCCTATTAGCTAAAAACTTTTTGAACTTTCACAAAAAAAAATCACATAATAAGAGTTATTAATAAGAAAATTTACATTTTTTGGGTGATTTTCCTATAACTTTTAAAGAAGGACCTAAACTTCTTTTATCCATTAGAAGTTTTGTGTTCCCGTCACTTTCCAATGAAGTGTCTTCAGATCTGAAATTTAATGGGTCTTTTACACAAAATGCATTTAACAGCTTTCAGCTCCATTGGTCGCATTTGCCATAAATGCAATAAAAAACAGGTTTGCTCTGTGAATCTCTTCTGTTCTACAATCAGTAAAGGTAATTATATGAAAAACTTTCTAAATTGGAAAGCTCAAATCATTTAAATGAAGGTGAGAGATTTTTTAACAGCGCACTCGTGGGAGACACGTCCCTTCTTGTAATTGAGAAGCGAAAGCTATTTGAGTCTATATTATGCATATTATAAGATAATACGAGATATGAATATCGCAGATGTGATTTACAGGCTAACTTTTTTCTAAGCGCCGTTGTCATGAGATTAATTGGAACCATTTAAATTCCAAGGCGCAAGACCTTCCACAGTGTTGAATATTGTTTCTGTCTAAAAGAATTGAAACATGCATCACAATGTTTATACGTGTGGCAATTAGAGCACATCTGACTCCCCTAATCCGATGCATTGATGCATGCGCGTTGCATTCAGCGCAGGCATGCATGGTGAATGTGTAACACAATTATGTACATGCCAAATTCATGACGCTGGTTTCTGTGAATAATTCAGGGCGCTGGAAAAACACAGATAAACGTTCAGCTCAAAAGATCCTCGGTTGCATTTAGATTTAGACTTTGGCAGAGCGTTTTGCGTCAGTATCGCATATGCGGCGGGCAGATGGGACGCACACAGGTTTGGCAGCCGGAATAGAGACGTTCAGTTTTACAGGTGTGTGATATAAATCACCCACAGCTTTACACATACTGTATATTCTGATAAATAAATCATACACGTTCCAGGGCAAAGCTGATTATCAAAATGTGACATAAACGGTTGATTTAAAGAAATAGTTCAGCTAAAAGTCGTTCACCTGCCCACGTGTTGTTCAACCTGTACGTACATCTGTCAGTAAAGTACATATGTTTGAGAATGTTTGCCTTAACATATGATCAAAAATTTCCATATAATCAAGTTTTTAAAACATTTACCGAATTAAAAATATTAATAATACTTATATTATTAAATTATTAAAAAATAGATTAATTAATATTAAATTCATAATTAAAACCAAGCAGTAACATGTTTTTTTATGTTTTCAAACATTAAAAGTAACTTTTAAAGTTTTTGTTACTCACTGGAAATGTTAAGGGAACGTTCCTACAACCTACGATTGTTAGCTGGGCTCCCGCTCTCAAATTTGAGGTCGGCGGTCCGTTAGACCCTTCGTCATGGTGACATGATGTCATGGTGACTATTCTTGTCTTTTTTCATGAAAGACAGCCATACAGGTTGTACAGGTTAGAAACAACATGTGGTTGAGTAAATGACACAAGTTTCATTTGTGTGTGAATCATACCTGAACCACAAACATCTGCTCAGTGTTTAGAATTCAACAGCAATTCCTTCCGTTTAACATCTGATGGATTCGGGCCTGTTGATCATTCGCTACATGACTTATGCCTCAGATCAGCGCTGAGCGAACGGTGCGATGCTTTTGGGTGGAGATCAGCTGTCTGCTTCTGCAGCCGCCTTCCTCACGGTTCGGTATGAGGTCCTGTCATGCCGAGCGGGGGGACGGGTGCTGCAGGCAGGGTGGCTCTGAAAAGCTCTGATTTCCCCAGAGACGCTTCTGGAAAAGAGACAGGAAGTGAAAAATGCCAACTCTCAGATAACTGTGCAGGGCAAAGACACACAGTATGTGGACTTATGGAATAGCACCGGCCCTACAGCCAGCGGGGTTATTTTTAAACTCGTCTGAACAAGCCCTGTCCTTCCTCAGAGGCTCATCACTCACTCCGAGATTTAGGGCCCATGCAGGCCACTACTGGAGCTGTCTGAACCCCTTCAGGAACGACTCTGGGTCACATTTCACTGCTTAACAGAAAAATGACAAAAAAAAAATAAAAATTGAGGAAAATCAAGGCTGTGATTGTCACCATGACACCAAAATTGTATAAAAAATTACATTATTATGGTAATATTTCTGATCTAATATATAATATATGTGTGTGTGTATGAATTACTTTAACGATCTGATCACAGAATCAACGTTCAGTCAAAATGACTTAAAATAATCACAAAGGTCACAGAAAGATCACTAACTTCACTTGGTCAAAAGACTCGGATTATAACATTAAGAATTTAATTAACAATAGTTGCATCTAAAAAAACAGTAATGAGTTGTGGGAAAATATCCTGAAGTATCCAAAAATATCCTGTTGAAGTTGAGGTAAAATGACATCTGAAGTGTTGATGTTTCCAGACTTGATAGTAAAGAAAAACAATTTACCTTTAGTAGCTGTCCGTGACGCATTAAAATAAAGCCACAATGTTGACACAGGAAACGTTTAAAAAATAACAGTGTGACTGTAGGAAAAGTATAATGTGTGACAAAATGCAGGAGGAAAAGAAAATAAGATAATGGGTTGAGAGCTTTTGATTTGCTCACGCTCACCTTCAGCTAACATTTTTATCTTAAGTTGTGTTTTGTTCGGTGAAAACCTTGCGTCTCGTGTGATATTGTGTGACATGAAATTACACAGCTTTCAAAGGCAGAAGTCTGTTAATCAATAGATCAATCAATCAATAGATTTGTTCCTACACAAACTCCTTCATAATCTTCAATGATGGTTTGATTTTCATCTCGACATAAAATGCACTTTGAGACTTTTAAAAATGAGGAGTAAAGGTGGGTTTTTCAAAGGAAGACGAGTTCGACAGAAAAAGAGCTTCTTTTTTGATAAAACAAATGTCAGAGCGCAACATTTGTTTAGAAATGCAAAGGCATGCGATGCTCGTCTCAAAGTTGTCATTTTTCACAAACAAACATCTGCGAGAACTAATTGATTAAAGAAGAATATGGTGACAGGCAAAGTCTGTGTGAAAAAGAAAGATAACATTCATTATTACCAAGAGCACCAACACAAAAACATCCACTGTGGTAATGATATTACAGTAAAATCACCTGCTTCTGCAACATGGGTTCTGCAGTCAGGGGTTCTGCAATAATGGATTGTGCAGTCATGGGTTCTACAACCCAGGGAGTTCTGCAGTCATGGGTTCTATAGAATTGGGTTCTGCAGTCATGGGTTCTATACATTTATTCCTCTATGGATAAAAACTTAACCTCACAACCCAGGTTCACAATGTATAACAAGAACAACACACATCACAAACAGAAATATTGCTTCCCTTCAGTGGCTAAGTTCTTCTTAACAGAGAAGATTATATTTTTATATTTTATAACAATGATTTTATAACAATGAAAGTGGATTAAAATGATGTTCATGAAAAAAAGAGTCACATTTTTCAGAAGAAGTGACGCAGTCCGTCATCCTGGGAACGTGACAGAGATTCTGTCTTTTTATCCGGCTCATCCGTCACATTCGTTGGAGAACTTTGCATTGCATTAATCTTAATGAGAGTCTACACAGACCACGTCTCAACGGTGCAGATATGAGGCGTCCTTGAATGCGCTGGGAACAGTCGCTTACTTTATTATGCTAACTTTCCCTCATTGTGGCTCTTATCTGGTGATGCTGCCGATACTAAATGACCTTCCCTAAGTCCTGCATTAAATGAAACACCACCGACCCCATCAGATACAGAGATGTGTGTTGTGACTGAGTCGAGATATAATGACAAATCTCTTAAATTCTTCAATAAAAAGTAAAATGATTCTTTAAAAGCAAAGGATCTCAACCTTTAGGTCATCAGAGATGCAGAAAAGGTCGCAGAATAAATGTGGATGTTTTTAAACAAAATTTCTGACAGATACAGCTTACATATACGCAGCCTGTCTCACACTTAATGTCTTACATAAAATGTGCTATGCAGCCAACAGGAAACATTCTCAGAACATCTCAGAGTTCTGTCAAAGTTATCAAACATATTCTTGAAGTACTCTTAGCAGAACGTTTTTTAAGGTAATGCATCATAAATTTTGTATCATAAGTAAAATGTACCATAAAATCAAAAACTTTATTGTAAAAATGTTTCAATAATGTTCATAAAACAGCAGTTTTTGAATTTTTTTTAAATAAAATTTGTAACGTTTTTGTTACGTTCAGCCTAAAACGTTTCGTTGGCACCTGAGACAATATGCAAAAGTGTCTGTCTGAGAAACAGTAACACTGCCAGCCTCGCCTGCCTGCACTTACATTCAGAAGGCGAGATTAGAAACTGCTGTTTGCATTAATATTAAATTCAGATTTAAGCAGAAATGAGATGCGTGCTTTCAAGTATAACGGGTCACGCGTAATGTGGAACAGCTAAATGGAGTGCAACAAAACAGAACAAAACACAAGGGGCTCAAAAAACAATTCGCGATTTTTGAGCTATTTTAAATTGTGACACTACAGTGAACTTAACACACTGTCCTTAATGCAGAGATACAGATTACAGCAGCAACAGCGAAGGCATTAATAATAAAACTGTAAAGTAGTACATCATGTTGTTAGTCTTAAGAATCTTATTTTGCATCTTTTAAAGTGCAAGAAAGTGATTTCTGAGATACTGAGAAACAGCACACAAAAAACACACCCCTCCCTTCGTTGCTCCGCCCTCAAAATAATGAGCTCATTATGCATCAAACACCAACGACTGCCGTTCCCGCCCCCTGCTGCTGATTGGCTAGTAGAGTGTTATGGCCAATAAATACATTTTTTTCCTATTAACACAGTCAGGACTACATGCACACACACAATTGTTTTTCCAACACAGAGCAAATATTCATATACAAACTTTGTGTGACAATTTAAATTTTCAACATTTCTCAGAAATCATGAATTGCACCATTAATTCTCTCAGGCAGGTGAAACTTAAACCATTTTAAGTCTAGTATAACTAGTTCCTGTTGAAGTCTGATCTGAGAACAGGGAAACACAGACCAGGATACAGCAGCAGGTATTTGCACTGATTGTTTAATGTGTGTTGGCTCAGCACAAGAACACTTGCCCTCTTCGTTTCCTGTTCCGCCGCTCTGTGCCGCTCCAGAGGGACGACCTCACGCTCTCTGTTTACAAAACCCCGCTAATGTCTGTTGGACAAAATGTGACGTGAGACTCTTTGAAGAGCTGCGACGAGAGTAAATGCCAAAGCCTTTTCCCTTGCTAATGGGAGCGCATGGGAAAATCGCTCGGCCATCTGTCATTCCGATGCAGCATGGCAGCAGTTTGCAATTTTCTTAAACAACAGGTTTGTAGCGGCTGGGTTGTTTTCAAAGCAGTCGTCTGAGGAAGAGGGAAACGAGATCGCAATAAATGCAGGAGCGTTGCGTGACGACTGCAGAGTACTTCTGTCTCATCTAACAATTTAAGGTTGCAAGAACGTTTCATTATGTAACCTAAATGTTAGTTATTTTTGAATGTTCAAGGGATTTAAAAGAGCCTGAAGTACGTGCAAAACAAGTTAACACTTTTTTCCCATTAAAGCTCAAGATTACATGAAACTGCGCTGAACTTTTGTCAGGTCTGATTATACTTACGGTTGCAGATCTACTAAACAACAGCACACCAAACAAACTAGCGTGTCAGAAGATTAAACATTAGATTGATTAATAATCATTTAAAACAGAGTAACTTAGACAGTTAAAGTAGGTTAGGCACATTCGGTTTGAAAAGTAATAGCAACCTCATTTTGAAATCATGGGTTCAAATGGAGGGTGGAAACCTATCTTCAAAACTAGGCGGAGATATCAAATACCCACTATGACAGCCTTGCACTCGAACCAATGATCCTGTACTTTCTACAGGTGATATATATTTAGACCATGTCACTTAGCAAACTGTTTCTGGACAAGATGGCTGACTTTAATGTTCCTCATGGATCATCTGCGTTTATCCCTGCAGGGTTCCTGCACCAAATATCTCATTTAAACAAAGTTCTTGTTGGAACGCAGCCTCTGTTCCACACCAGCAATCTATAGTTACTAATTAAATGTATCTAATTAAAAGCCCATTAACCAGCAACAGAACTTTGATGAAAACGTCTGATGAAAGTTTGCTTAAGCAATAATGGGATTCTGAAAAATTCTTTATAGGATTTTCCTCTCTGTTTAGTGCCTTTAGTCTCTATGGGGAAAGCAATAACATATTGGTACATAATCTACATAATCACACCTAAAAGGCTTTACCTACACAAGATGTCACTGAGTTATTGCATCAACAGATTTACAACCCAACTCATCTTTAGAACAAAATAAGGGGCTTCTCTCAGTCTCTCAGGGAGGGAAGAGGCTGTAAATTCAAACATAAATCTGTGGCGTTTGAGATTTAAACTCCTCCCATAATTGCAATATCGGTACCCCATTATGAGCCGTAATCATGCGGTTAAATAATCGTCTGCTCACGACACCTGAAAACAGCAATTCCAATCGCACTTTCCGATCTCATGCCCATCTACTGGATATTCAATTAAAACAAAAGTTCTTATCACCCGTAAAATTTCCATGACAACACGTTTCAATCAACCTTGAGTTCACAAACCAAGAACAATTCATTACAGCAGAGTAGACAGGAAGTTATAAACCAGATCAAGTCAGGATTTGCTCTACAAATTTAGAAGAAACATCAGTATTTCAGACGGAAAGATTATGAGATTTAAAAACCATGCAACTATAATAGCATATAATAGCAAATATAACAGCTAGTCACTTTAGCAACTTTTCAATTGGTAACAAAAGGCTGGAAATATTTATATAAATATAAGTTTTTGTAATAGAATTCAACTATTAAAAAGTAATTTTTAAAAAATTCTGTAATGGTTTAAAAACATTCCACCTCAATTTAATAAAATAAAAACCTTGAGAGCAATTTCAGAGACTGTTCCTTATTAGCCTGGAAACTGACCAACAAAATTCAATTTGAAAGCTGAAGTAAATTGCGACTGCTTTAGTTTTAAGAATGTTGCGTTACATAAACTGAGTGGGATTAATAAACACTGACCTCATCATGACCTCATTCGACTGTGGAATTGTGAGTCTGGGAAAACTTCCCGGATTCTCTGGTGGAAAACAACAACAACATACTTGCTTTCAGTGCATTTATCTTGATTAACAAATGAGCCGTTTTACAAGGACACAAAGAGCGATAGGTGTGTCTAATGGATCCCATTCCATTATTTGTGTGTTTGCTAGTTTCTTAATTAAAGCATCAGTCTCTGATAATAATTCACTTCTGTATTCAGTAATTTGCACACGCTGTATTAAACAAGGCAGAGAAACAAATTCGATACTGTAAATGTTTTAATAATAAAAACAAGTTTCAATCACATTTGTTCATAACAGTAACACAATGCATTTTTGAATAGTTTTACTACATAGCCATGATTTCATAACAATCAAAAACGTAAGTCACTCTTACGTTTATGATTTCTGCTGTTAATAAGAACCGAGCAAGAAAAAAAAATAAATCACTCGGAGAACAGCCAAAATTCCAACCACATCATTTGGGATAAACAATCAGCCTTCAAATCGTCATTTAGATTTGAATCCTCACTTTTTGAGCTGACATTTTCTGCAGGGAGAAAGCTGCTGTATGAAAAAAGCTGAGAAACAGAATTCATCACTCATGCAGTAAACAAGCATCTCTCGTATGCAAATAGCACAAATGGCAGTGCGGGATTTCTGATTGAAAGAAAGAGCTTATTGTGAAAATGATCATATTCAGCGATTGGGCCTGGAGTCGTGGATTTGGCCACTTGACATCTCTTGGGTGTGCAATCATGAGGAAAGTGCCTTTGCCACTATTTTTACCTCACACACACTTTTACGTGCTGAAACGCCACTGAAAGGATGTGAAGAGCAGTTGTGAGTGTTTGCAGTGGTAGAAACCGATGATGCTCTTGTTTGGCCCACGTGTTCACAAGTCAGACCTGAAAGGTCAGAACACCGTATTTGTGAATAATAATGCAACAATATAAAAGAAAATAATGTGGTGTTAACTGGAACACAAACCATAAGGAGTGCAAACAAAGTATGTCATAAGTAGGGCTGTCAATAAATTAAATGGGTTGTGCGCCCCAAAAACAAAACGTGAACAATGTATGGTGGTCTTCTGTCAGTTGAACACACAATTAAATATTAACCACAATAACATCACCAGCCACCACCTGCATCTGTGTTTGTAAAGAGAAGATATTCATTAATGTCTTCAATTCATGTTTTTGAAGGTCCAGTTGACACCATCACACCTGCCTGCATGTTTCCAGTTATTAGCTACTTCAAGTGTTTCTTCATTAAGGGTGGAGCTAAACCTGCTTGGTCCAGATTGATCACGTGACACTTCCACCCACTATAAAATCTTCCCTCTACAAGCACTTCAGTCTAGTTTAACATTCCTCACGCTTTAGGAGCATCTAATGCTCTGACTTGTGTTCTTGCCCTGACATGGGTCAATTGCAACTAAAGTATTTTGTATAAACACGATCTAATAAACACTTTAGGTGAACGCAACACTTCTAGAAAAGAACTTCAAACACGTTCAGATCTCAACATGATTTTTGGATTCAGCCTCGGGTGTTACACCAGCGGTAGCAGCAGCTACTGCGAACCGATATTTCCAGCAGAGTGTATTACAAGCCATCAAACTCACCTGAGAGCTGAACGTTTGTCGATAAAGACTCAGAATGTGTAACAAAATCTGCTTAGCGGGTTTATTGCCCTCTTTTTGAATGCTGAGTGCCCTGCCCAGGGAACTGCTGCCCAAATCATTGGCTCAACTTTACAGGAGTTTATAAACACGCAGGTTTTGCATGGCTGCTCTTGCCAGTGCCTATTTTGCATCGCTAATCACCCGCTAAGCATTTTTGCAGTGTGGAGGGCATCAGGCAATTATTTGGAGGCAGGTGTTAATTGGTCTCTGAAAACAAGGAGGTTGGAGACGGGTTGCCAAGCCCTCGTGGGTCTGCGCATCCGAGCTTTGATCTGACAGTTGATTTGCAGCATCAAAGCTGGTTAGCATGCAGACCTCCTGACCTATCATGAAGAAAAACAGCATGAGAATCGCAGCGCGTTTAGGTTGCCATTACATTACAGCTTTTCTAACCCAGGCATTTTTTAACCTAATAAAAATGTTAAGGAAATGTTTGTGCAGTTGTTAGCACTTCCGTTATTTTTTCTTTGTTTAATTGCCACATTCAACTTCATTAACATTCTTTGCATTGTCATATTCAACAGTGTTGTGTTTGCTACAAATTCAGGTGTTGAATTCTCAGTTGGAACCGTACTGAGACTGAATTCTGATGGACAGAGGCCATTTTCAAAAACATGGCACCAATTTCACTCCCGTACGTCAGAAACCAAATGAGGCACTCGTTCAATTACGCAAACAGCTTGGCATTTGATCTAGGGCACGCAAACGGAAAGCTTTTGTGCTTCTACAAAGAATCTAAAAATGGGCATGAATAATTGTTTACATGTGGCGGTGAGATGCTAACAAATACATCCAGCTTAGCTGGATGAATTATAAACGCAAACACGCTACAGAATGTTAGTACGTTCCTCGTTTAGCAAGACAAAAAGCAGGAGGCAGCGATCGCATTTGTGCCAAGGAATGAGTAAACGCCAATTCCCATGCGCTAAGCTTTGTACTTCAGCACTGTTTTAAAGTCTTCCCTATAGAAAGCCAACCGCAGACTTGAGTTTCTGTACCATATGCTAACGAACTGTAAACAGTCACAGTAAGCAAAACAAACTGGAAAACGAATCTCAGCCAAACAAGTTGAAAAGACAGCGGATGTGTTTGTGATCTATGGAAAGGTAAGTCATATTTTCTGTAGCATATCAAGGCAGAGTCGCGGCCCGTTTCATCTCGCTTTTTAAACGCATGCCAATGTGACAGTATCAAATACCCCCTTTTATTACATTCCAGGGTTTGTTGCATTATTGATGCTGAATGTTCTTTGCTTGCTGAAGGAAGGCCGTTTTAAATCACTTAAACCAGTTCGATGTACCGCTGTCTCGCATAGTTTCAGACGCAATCTCTGACAAACTGCAGGCGAGGAGACAAAGGCGGCATTGTAATTCTGATGAGGAGAAAGCACAGCTTCTGTTCTCATCGTTTTCGAGCCTCCTGAGGGCAAACACAGCACAAAATAACAGCAAAGAGAACAGCGATGTAAATTAAAGTTAAAGTAAACAATTGATGGATTTTCTAAGGTCACAACACACGTTCAAAACCAAACAGAGAAAAACGTCAACGTTCATAACCGAATTAAAGCTGAAATTGATGTGATTGAATGTGATTATTGGTTCTGCAAGGGCAATACTCGGCTAGCAGGGAACGTTCTTAGAACATTAGCTAATACGCTCTAAAAGTTATTTCAAAGTTATTAAAATGTTCTAAAACAAATGTTCTTAAAATGTGCAGTAACATAAGAAAAACATTTTTAATGACATTTGTCATAAATATAAATAAAAATGTTATCTTAAGTTGTTAGTGGAACGTTATATTACACACATCTTTCAAAATAATGTTTTTATTACTTAAACATTATGGAATTGTTCTTAAACCTAAAACTGTTCACTGGATGTTAACATAAGTTCTACATGTAAACAAATGAGGTTCTTAAAAGCACAATGGCTTTTCTCCCATGATGCATTGCTTACAATAAATATTCCATTATCCTACAGTGGCACTTGTCTCTAATTTACTCTTGGAGATAAAAGTATTTTTCTCTAGCTGAGAGCTGTATGTAAATCTTACCTAATGACATAAACACAGAATGAAGTCACAGATTAAATGAGGAAACTTGTGTCTTAACAGTGATTACAAAGTGTTGCACGGACAGACTTCCTATCTGTGTGTTCAGTCACGTTTTTCCTTCACTATTTTCTCTCTGGAATAAACATGTTTTTCTGGAATTTTACATTCACATTAGCATACAGGATGTTGCTAATAGAGTCACAAGTTCTACACAGTGCACAAAATAAACATTATTACCACATTTCGACTTGTTCTTCAGTGTGTTAGAAAAGGTGTTTACAATGTATTTACAATCGCAAGGCATTCACTGAAATCATATACAGAGTTTCCTGTACAAAAATGTGCTATTATTCTTATTGTGGTGAGATTTCTGTTGTAGATAGATGAGGATTTGATAAAGTGTTATAAATGTAACGTTATTGAAATGTTACACATCTCAAAAAAATGCGTTTTTAGGTAGTTACTGCAATGCTTTAAAAACAGAAATCACAAAATTAAAAAGAAATGCAGAATAAAAATGTTAACGTTTTTGTTACTTTATGGTAACATTAGAAATATTTGGAAATACTTGAGTAAATGTTTGTACAACCCAAAACTTTTAACTAAAAGCTGAAAACTGATTGGTTAATACTGAACAGAACCGTGTGAAACACAAGCTAAAAGAAAGAAAAAGGAAGTGATGTCTAATGCAGCTCTCACAGACGCCACACAGACCTCAGAATCAAACCTGGAACAAGATGTTTGTGGCTCCTGTTTTTCAGCCTGGAATGAAAGAGGCTTTGAGCGCTGCGGCTCTCAGTCATCAGTGTAAGACAGTCATTTACAGCCCAACCAAACTTGTTTTCTTCTTCGTCTGCCTGTACAAAAGGTCATTTAAAATGTCCAGCCCTGAAGATCCTTTCTCAGGCCCTGCCTCTCTCAGAACACATACTGAGGCGAACCAGCTAATAGGGAACGTTCTCAGGATGCTGGGTAATGTTCTATAAACCATATATAAAAACCACCATTAAATCATTAAAAACAACAGTAACATCAGTAGAACCTTTTTTAATGTTATATATATATAATATAAAAATGTTTAAAAAAGTAGTGGAGCATTTTTAAACAATGTAAAACATGTTTGAATAACAATAGCAATACTGTAATATATAAAAACTGGATGTTTTGAACGTACCTAATACTTTCAAAAGAAACTTTTTGTTATTTAATGGAGGCATCAGGGGAAACATTTCTATCTCTTACAAGCTTCTCACTAGCTAACAAAATTGTTATCTGTGATTTTAAACAAAGTAACACAATTATAACCGATTGTCCCTCTGTACTGTTTTCCATTTCTAAACAAACTCTTCACTTCTAACACTAATCTGTTACATAAAGCAAAGTGGGGTTTGTGTTACTTTCAGTTTTAGCATAGAAGAGGAGAAAATTCATTGCGATGTGTTAATTATGTGGAAACGCAATTAATGTGTCTCTTATGTTTCAGTTACCTCCGAGACGGGCTTGCGCACGGCAGGACGGAGGCAGAGAGTTTCCACATGACTCAGGGAGTTGGGTGCCAGATTTTGCTATAAATATTAATGCCCTCAGAATCTTGGCATACACTGTTTGTTCTCAAGAGAATGTCAAAAAGGAGAAAAAAAATCAACAGCGTGAGGATTTACTCATGTTTGCCAAATACGCGACGTCTTAAAATCAACAGAAGCGGCCCTAAATAATTCAAAGATTGTTTCAGAGATCGGCAGTGAATGTTCAGTACGCAAATCTCAGACAGTTCAGTCAAGGCGAGTATTCAATTATACAATACCAGAAAGCATGTGTCAGTTTCTGCGAGACGACGTTCATAGATCTTTTGAAACTCGCAAAAAAAGATTAAATGCTCAGGAGAAAAAAACTTGAAAGTGTTTTAAAAGTGCATCGGTTATTTCACTGTTTTTGGACTGTCGCCCAGGAAACGTTTTGCCATTAAACAATACAGCTTCTGAAATTGGTCTTGCAAACTTTTGAAGTCTGTCAACTTGTAAGATTTCAACGAAACTTAATTGTTTCTTTCTCCCAGACAGAACTGAGATTAATGGAGGGCAAACCGAGAATTTTATGTCTGCGTTTTCACATTCTTCAAGTAATGGCTGTTTTCCTTTAGAAATTTGGAAAAGATTTAAAATTGTGCTCAAATAAAACAAACAAGAATCTGATGTCAATATGAACTCAAACATTTATCACCATATTCTTTCATGACCAAATTACCCATCTAACAAATTTACATTGTAAGAACATTTTTTAAACGTTTCTATTAAGTAACAAAAACGTTAACCATGTTACTTTGAACGTTCTAGGAAAAGAAGAACGTTATTTAAACTTGCAACTTGTTTTAAAATGTTCCACATACAACTTAAGAATAATGTTTCTAAATAAAAAAAGTTATAGTATAAAAGTTTTTAAAAAATAAAATTATAAAATTATATATAAAAAAATTGATAATGAGTTTTAAAATTTAAGATTAAAAAAAGTTCTACAAAAAAATATTTTTGATGACCTGGAGAGAACCTTCAGAGAACGTCAGCTAACACTCTGAGAACATTTCGCTGGTACCAGTCTAATTAAAATTTAGAGAAACTACCGGCCGATGAGAGTCAATCCTCTGTTTTCCTTCAGGCAGTTTTCTGGTCTGTTATACCGATCCCATCACCTGTGATGTATTCAAAATCCAAAAGACAAGAGAAGTAGGGAGGTTAAATATTCCAGATTTCCACAAGCTGTAAATTGCTCCCTGTCAGGAAAATGTAAATCAAAATGGCAGCCGCGGATTGATGGAGCAGCTAAGGCTGGCTGCACTTTTATTTGAGGCTACGGCAAAATGCTGTGTATTAATATAGTGTTGTGCTTTTAATGCACACCGTAGTAGGATGCATGCAATGAATTTAATATCTCTCAGGCCAAGAGCAACGCTAAAATAACCAAATTGAATTTTCACAATAAAAGATTGAATTGGCAATGAGGATTTCTTTGTAATATTGCCCCTGCGCGCCATAAAAACATTCTCTGAATCAATATTCTTGTCTTGTTTTACAGTAGAAATATCCAAACATCCTTTAAACAACATGAAAGTATCCAATAAGCAAAAGCGCATAAGGTATTAGGGCTTCACAGTATATTTTGCAATACAATGCATCATTCTTATACCACAAACTTTTTCTACCTTTTAAAACGCACCTCACTATACCACAATATGTCGTACAGAAGAAACAATTTCCCAATGGGGTTAGAGAAATGAGATTAATTCAAGATAAATTCCTTTAAAACAACTCCTATCTCACCCCACTGCTGTTCAGGTAAACAGAGAGTTTAAAGGATGTTAAAAGTTACACCAGAGGAGGACAAAAACACTGCAGTGGTCTTCTGTGGAGGGTACAAGGCCATAAAATATTCATCCAATCAGTGCGTTCGGCCTGGATGCAATGATTGGATGAACACTTTACAGTTAACAACATTATAAACATCCTTACAGTCATATGAATGTTTAAAACATCCAGTTTTTTAGATGTTGTATTAACATCATTGCTTGGTTATTGAAACGTTACTCAAACAGTTAATTGTGCATTGTTTTAACGTTCACTAACAACTTAAGAATAATGTTTGGAAATACATCATTTATAATGTTAAAACAATTTCTACTAATGTGGAGCGAACTGGGAGATAACTGAGAACAACTAGAACATTACCTGACGTTCTGAGAACGTTCCCTGTTAGCTGTGATGGTGTTCTGTTGATTGTCTGGTCTCAGGGTGGTACAGTATGAGGTGGTCTCTCTCATCCGCTGGATGCAGAACATTAGGATGCAACAGAGATTCAAAACAAAGCAGCACAACATGACAGCTTCACCCTCAGCATCGATAAATCCTCTCAGCTCCAGCAGTCTGTGTGAACACCTGTACACCAGAGACAGAGAGGAGACAGTCACAACGCAAGCTGTCCCATGACTCCACAACAGCAGATGACCTGGAACCGGTACAACAATGAAAGATGAACCAGCAAGTGATTGAAGATCATAATTAACTTCCAAACCGATCCAAACTTTTCTCATATTCCCTGTGAAATAAACCGTTCACAGGCTGCCTGCTCATCGCTTAAGAGACTTAATGAATTTCTCTGGTGTTTTATGCAAGTATCAACTTTGTCCCAGATGTTTCTCCTAAAATTAGGAGGAACAAAAATGGAAAGAAATTAGTCAATTGTTGACATACAAGACAGGAGAGTTCAGCGCTACAAATGAACGTGGAGAACAGAGATCAGATAATTTAGTCTTGTGGGAACAGGTTGAGAAAAGTTCACAAGAGTTCATCTTGTAATTTTGTGTCTATAAACCTCTAGACAAAACGCATATCAGTGTACTGGCTTTATCTTCTCTCGTTTTTTAGTTTTAATTATATTATTTTGTCTTAGTTTTAAATACATAGTTTTTTCTTTTAAATGTGTTTGTTTGCACAGTCAGAATAACATGAGTTTGTGACAAAAAAACATCTAGGAAAACAACTAAGACATGAATATAGGATACAAGATATGACTCTCGTTTGTGATTTTGATTCATGAATGTGGTTGTATGAATAAATCAGTGTTTCATAGCAGAAATACACAAAAAAACAACAGCAGCTACAAACACAAAGCACTGTGCTGGTGCCAAAAACACACAGGTTGCCGTTTCAGCCGAATTCCAATAGTTTACATGCTGTGAAGATGCACACCGGCCGCAATACGAGTCAAGAATACTGACACAACGTCCCAGTCCTTCCCGGAATCGGTTCGCTTCTGAAATATTACAGGCTGAGCGTTTATTCATGACAACTCCACAAAATGCAAAATGCTTTTCTGCTGAAGACGATGTATCTCACCATCCGGAAATTGGTTTTCATATTTAATAGTAATATTTTGGCTCTAAGTCCGTTTTTCTTTTATATTACATTTACATTGGTGCATTTGTCAGATGTTTTTATCCAAAGCGACTTACAGTGTATTTAAATGATAATTTTTTGTCAGTACATGTGTTCCCTGAGGGACTTTTGCACTGTTAACACAAGGCTCTACCAACTGAGCTACAGAGAGACAGCTTATCTATTACTGCGTCTTCCACTGTTTTTAAATAAAGTTTGATCAAAATACAAGTCATTTAGATAGGCCTGGTCTTTTCTAAACGGATGGTTATTGTACAACATAAGTCAAAGCAATCGCTCACTTTTTGAGACAAGTTTTACCAACATTTACGTTTCACTTACGCCTTGTGTCTCAAAGAACATGTCAGGGTATAAATTAAACAGATCTTTGAAAAACTTCTCATATTTAATTCAGCACGAATTGAAAATTCCAACAACGAACAATCAGACTCTCCAAATTCACACTTTAAACGAAGCAGGAATATTTCAACATTTATGAGTGTCTCTGCTGTGGGATGCAGACCTCGCTGTTGTCAGCGCTCCTGTTTTCAAGCATCAGCAACAAACACAGGAAAAAAAGTGAATTTTTTGGGAAACAGAAGGGAACTCATGCAAAGATGTCCATGGCTTCCCAAACACAGTGGGATTTGTCCTCCTAAACCTCGTGTAATAGAAACAGACTCCCTGTTGTGTGCAGGTGGAAACACAGTAAATTGGCTCTTATCCAGTTATTATCATTATAGCTGAAACCACCTGCTGTCAGCCCCACTCGCATAATTATTATGTTTTTAAAGGATGTTTTTTAATCTTCTACTTCATATTTCTTGAGCTCTTTTCTTGTAGCTTCGTGTCTTCGCTTTCTTCAGTTTTAAAGGTTCTCTGACAATCTATGTTTTAGGAAAATAATTAAAATTACAATTCATGACTTGAATACATCTATTATATGATGAAAGTTATTGACCTTTCTAAACTAAGATTAACTTTGATAGTTTTGTGTGACTTACGGGGAGTTTAACCATCCAGGGTGTATACACACACACACACACACACACACACACACACACGGACTGGGCACTGACACTAGCATTGTGCTGCCTGTACACAGGACTCATGCATTAATCTTTTACCTGTCAGAAAAACTCACAGGTTTGCCTGCCATCATCAACTCACAGTGTGGAAAACATATCCAATATATTCACAACATTAATAACCATTTATGTTATGCCATCACAGAACACCGGGTCAAAGGTCACATTGAACTCAAATCCCTCTATGCCTTTATTTTTACTTCACATGAAATGTCTAAATTATGTTACATAACAAAATTGATTTTGTTGATTTGCTACACAGCCTGTTGCTTTAGCTCCTAATAGCTCTGCGCTGTACAAAAAAATGTTTTCAGACTGCATTTTGAGTTACCTGTGTATCTAAAGACATGTTTAAAATGTTTGTGGGTTGTTAGTACAGCATATAGTACAGGAATGTACGTGGCGTTGAGAACAGATGGAGGTCATAAAAATGCCTCAGAGGTGAGTAGGAAAAAATAGCTGCGGGATAAGACGAGGCTTGTTTGTTTCGTTTAATTACACATGCAGCAGTTATTTACCTCATGCGTGGAGAACATTACGTCACCTTTACCAATCAGAGGACGGTCACTCACTGTTTTAAACGCTGTTTTTAAGCTTTATTGACACGCTGCGGGCTATTCTTAGCTCTTCTGATATGAGAAACAGTAAAATTACAGTTTACTTACAGCTTTAAACATGTTGGTCTCCATCAATTATGTAGTTTATTCTCCTCACAAACCTCACAAAATTATATATGTACCTAAGAATAAGTCTCAAGTTATGATTATCAACAATTATCGCTCTGCAATCACCATAATTCTTTAATTCATATATATTTGTATATATGGCAAGTGTCTTAAAATGGTTTATTAAAATGTTTTTTTTGTTGGTTATTTTTGCTTTCAAAATTTCTTCCAAAAAGATTTTTTACACTAAAATACAAACATCTTTAAAACAAGATGCATTACCTAAGAAATAAAAACTGAAACCTGCAAAAGTGCAACTTGTTCTGAGACTGTTCTTTAAATACAAGCGTATTTTATCTTGTTCATTTATCAGGTTTAGAGATTTACGCCCTAAAACTAGTAAAAAGTTGTCAATGCAATGAGACAAATGACACTAATATTTAAGGTTCGCTGTCTGAAGACTAGTCTTATATAAATTCAAATGATATAAATTCGCCTCTCAAGTTACTTATCAGAGATGTGCAGATATTTTTCCTGAGAAATAATACAGAGAAACTAATTATGAACTGTATTTTATTTCTGATGGTGTGAGTGTGTGTTTCATTAACTGTCATGTTTTACACACACACACACAATCACTCAATCTGTCTGTCTGTCTGTCTAGACTGAACTTCTGTTGTATTTGTGACCCCAATCAAAACAACAGACATTTAAAATCACACTGACCTTTCTCCAGCACAGAGACATGAAGCACAATAAGGGCTGCATACTTCAAGCACACTGGAGACATAGCAGCAGAGTTCATGTGTATAATGTCACGTGTGTGTGTGTGTGTATGTGTTGGCTGGACTGGGTCATGGCACCATCTTATATACGACACAGACTCCTCCAGGCGTTTTGTCCGAGCCTGTTGCCATATGTATCTCCCTTGGGTCTGTGGTGACATGCAGACTCAGGGGTTATAGAGAATTTGTTGGCTCCTCTGAACACACTGATATTTGTGTCGTCTGCTGACAGCTGGTCACACACACACACACACACACAAACGCTGAATGACAGGGTTCACTATGAATCTGGTTTTTAAGATATGTGAGACGAGTCAAGCACCTCTGAGATTCACACACACTGTCCTTACTGGACCGCTGGCAGACATGGGCTGTGTTCACAATGGCACACTGGTGTACTGCTCACTACATACTATATACTCCCTACAGTTTTTGAATCTACAAAAAAGTATGTTTGCAATCACATGTACATCCTTCCATTTCCAAAACAAAGATTGAATGAAACCAGCAGCAATCTCTTATTTATTTGCTAGTTATTTCCAAAAAAGAGATGATGGATGGATGGATAGAGAGATAGATGGATAAATGGATGGATGGATGGATGGATGGATGGATGGATGCATACATACATACATACATAGTACACACACTCTCTTGATATAATAGCAAGAATTTAATTACTGGCAATTTCTGTGAATAAACTAAGCTAGCAGTAATTTGGGATAGTGGTCTAACTAGTTTGCTTCTTTCTGTTGTTAGCATAGCTCATGAGGACGCTACGCTATAAGGCTGAATTATTTAGCGAAAGTCTAAACAACACAAAATGTTTTTTTGTTCTGCTTCTGCCGTTCTTACATGGCATCCCATAGAGAACGCAGAGACGCTGAGAGCTATATACTGTCTTTGAAAAGCACTTTCACAAAACAAACTGTATATAAACAGCCTTTTCTGCTCAATGTCAAAAGCACTTGTGCTGGCCGCCACATTTCCACGAATCGAAATTGCTTTTGCGTGTAGTGTTGCTATGGCGATCATCAAACAAAAGGAAAGCATATTTCATTTTCCTTTATCAGATATAACACAAGCTGTGAGCCTCATTGTCATTGTCTTACGTGTACAATATATGTCTTGCATGTACTGTTATGCATAATGAAAAAACACCAAAATCTGGGAATTCTGTCACCCACGTCAACATATTGATTTCTCATTGTTTCTGTTCACGCTAACTCTCGTGTTAGCGCCAGATCCACGCGTTCGAACACAATGCAGAAATTAGGGTGACCCCCAGGCTGTCTCTCACAATATGTTGCGGTTAGTTTCCAGCACGCTGTTGCTGTACGACAAATGTGAACAGGAATTAATATTCCCCCACAGACAATTGCTGGATTCAATAGCTGATTAGCCAGTCACTTCTCTGGCCTGCTTTTATTACCGTAATGACAAAGGAATTAATTAAGGCCTAATGCGTTGAGGAAACAAGGCAAATTAATTCATCAAGCAATCAGAATGGGGAGGAGCGGGAAAAGCGTGTTTTTCCTCTATTCTGGAATGGTTAGTTTACCAGAATGTAAACTTAAAAAAATCGTAAATTCTCGACTTATTTAAAAGTATAAAGAAATTAAAGGTCTACTGGAGAGATAGCAGCAGAAACAGAGGGAAGAAAGAGTAGGTTGAAGGTAAATGGGTGCCATGAAAGATGTGTAGCGAAGGCATCCGTCCAACGCTGAGCTGTTGTCTCATCCGTCCGTGACAAAATTCAGACGCCGCAACATGTTGTTTATGTGCTGAGCTGCGCAGCGCTTGCCACAGAGTTTTGATTTATTAAACAACCCGCCCTGCAACGACGGCACATTTCCCAACATTACAAAAGAACTTAGGAGCAGAACTCAGCACGGCACTCCCACCATGCGACAAATTACATCAGGATGTAAAAAACCCACGCGCTGAGCGGGCGGTCATTTAAACACACTGAACTCCAATATCTGAAACTACAACTTGTGTTCGATCATCTCTGAACACCTGACAGAACACGTGAAGTTCTCTCCTCCTTTTCTGTCCTACATAATAAAGCCTCTCATAAGAAAGAGAATTCTCACCTGAGATCTCGATAATGTCTCAGTCGTTTCTCCTAGACACCAATGAGGTAAAATGGAGATCAAATGGAAACTCTGTCTCCTGTTTCAGATGTTTCTCCTAAGAAAAAAACAAAGACACATTAAACATTTCTCATGTAAATTATGCAACACTAGCTAGCTGATATATATATATAGAGTACAGTTTTATATATACAGTTATTATATATACAGTTTTATTAATGTTGTTTATTATTTAACTCATATTTACAGTTTGTTGTATCAGTATGTTTAAATGTAATTTAATACCTCACTAGCGGGTGCTAACCTGTACAAACCATCATAAACCTGCATCTCAAACTGAAATGAGTGCTAGTTTTTCAGCAGGTTTGACACCATGTGACTTTCTGAAGCACAAAACTGCACTTGAGGTTAATGCCTCAAGACAGGAGAGGACAAGACCCCACCTGTCAGAGGAAAGCTGTTGACATTTAGCGCCTAAGGCCCCTCAAAGCCCCATCATGCCCTCGGGGGCCACGCTGGGGCCCCGTCAGCATGGCATAAAAAGTTTTGAACCCCGCTCACATTTGTGGCCTCGTGCTGTACTGAGGCCTGGCACCTTTATTTCCACCCGACTGCAACTGAAGACAGGCGGGAAATATGCCCAGAGTTACAGTCAGGTGAATGGTGAAGGAGAAAAGCAGACAGATTGCTGTTGTCACCTCTCTCTCATTTATTTACCCTTGGCCCTTATCGCACTCACCACGCTAACACAGGCAGCCAAATACGACAGCGGCACAATTAGAACCGGGAAGGGCTTGTGTAATGAGAAAAGAGGGAACGTTGAACCAGAGCGTTCGGAGACGAGCGCCGCTCTTCTAATGACACGATTTATCGCTGCTCTGCGGTGTCTTTCAACAGAAGAATTATACAATAACGTCTTCCTGTGAAAAACGTTGTAAGCTAATATTTAATGAAATAGGGATAAATGTCATTACGTACCTCAGGGTTCTCTTGCATATTGGATGTAGATTCAGGATTGGATAGCGACGAAACGTACAGAATGATGTTGGTAAACAACTAACCTATTACAAAATCAAGAAAGCAAATTTCAATATGAAATGAATTCCTAAAGCAAATTAAATAGATGGATCCGATGCACAAACTATATACGGGTTAAAATTCTCTACAGTTTTTCTGTGTCGTTTATTTTCATGTTCTTCATAGTACTAAAAATACATGGACTGCTAAAGAAAAGAGAGATTGCATTTGAAAACAGTCTCCTTAAATGATTACCTGATAACAAAAGAGGCTTTTTCATGTTTAAGTGGACCCACAGGAGTAAAATGGGTTTCTTATTTGATTTTCTGCGGATAGAGGACAAATGTTTTAAAAAGACAGACTTTGCATTCTCAGAAGAACGTTTAATTGCTCAGAAGGTTGTTCTTTCATAGTTCTGGAGACCTAATGGATTTCTAAGTTGAAATAATAACCTTGGCACAGATGTTCCCAGAAGAACATTTTACTGCTCCAAGGTCTTTCAGAGCTCAGGAGATCTGATGTTTCTCCTAAAATGGCTTGGAAAAAAGGTTTTATAAGAAGAGAAACGAATGAGAAAATTGTTTAGTTTCGTTGAATGTGTAGCTAAAACAACCTGGTTTGGGGAAAAATTTAGTTTAAGTTCATATTGATTTCTTAAAATATTTAGTTGGAGACGATGTGATTTCTTCAATTGGTGACATATGTGAGATCTGCTGCGTTTTCTCAGGAGAAATATCTTTAGGAGACATAAGCAAAAGTTTTCCCCAAATCCTACTGGGAAAAAAATAAGCTGTTGGCAACTGTCAGAGCACAAAGACCAATATTCTCTGGTCTTGGAGAATTTGATGAAAAATCTGAGCACAATATGAGACATTGTTGAGATCTCTAAAGCAGACATGTTAGAGTAATGAGATTTCACACAAGAAACGTCTTATGCAAAAGTCTCCATCTGCTCTCCATTTAAATCTCACAGCTGTCTAGAAAAAACACCTGAGACATTAAGAGATCTCACTGATGCCGTCTCATATGTATAGACTGACACTAATAGTCTTTTTGTCTTAAGCATATCAAACAGGAAAATGTTTTTCCATGGAGAATGCCATGACAATTATGTACCATATATCCAAACACGAGTGGAATGTTTTATTGTTTGTCTTAAATCTGCCTTATACACAAAGCAAGTGTCAAAGCAAACAGATATATGTGCAAATTGCTTTTCCCTCAGATGTTTGTAATATTCATTGGCTCAACATGCCTAGATAGTTTTGTAAATAATATATACATAGATACCCCGAGTATATAAGCCCTGTATATAAACAGCTCTGTTCTGCTGAGTAAGCGTATAATGTATAACATTACTCTAAGCGTATACATTATAGTAAGCGTATAATGGATAACATTACTCTAACGCATTGGCCAGCTGTAACAGCTATGAAAATTACCTTTTTTTGGCCATCAGAAGCGAAGCTCTCGTGTGCCAGTTTATCTTCCTCACTGCAGACCGAGTTCAGATCCCGGCGTGACCTGTGAGTCTGCAAAAAATCAAGCTGTAATTCATGTGAGGAGAATGTTTTATAGCAGTGTCACCAGCTAACAGGGAACATTCTTAGAACATTGGCCAACGTTCTCTCAAAGTTCTCTCAATGTTATCAAACATGTGCTTGCAAGATTAGAAAAACTATAAAAAAACAATATATACTTCAAAAAGTTTATTATTCGTTATTAGAATGATTTACAAATGTTACAGAATTAAAAAAGTGACTAACAATCTTAAAAGCAAGCAATAACGTTAACAAAACGTCAAAAAAATTATAGTTGAAACTTTCAAAATAATACTTTTAATGTTTTAGTGACTTGGAAACATATATAATGCTAATACTACAGAAACAATAATGGTTTCTAGGGGACGGTGTGTGAGGTAAACGCTGGACAGTGCATTTGTGTGCTGCATTAGTTTGGCATACAGCGTTTCCACAGCCCTCCTGATTCCATTTACTCTAATTACTGTCCAGCTACAGACTCACAAAGCCTCGAAATATCAGGGCAGCAAACCAAACAAATTAGCTGATTAATGGAAACTGTATGAAGAAATTATTTAGTCTGTTATTCAGGTCTTACAGGCAGCCGTAAATACAGGATGTTAGATGGCCTACGAGAGCCTTACACCAACATATGCAGGAGACATATAATCCATAAATGAAGATAAAAATAAGGCTATATTTTAACCATGAAAGGTTTTTGCATTGTGTGTAATAATTTATTTAATCACATACTTACTGTATATATACACTAACTGACTGCAACACCAGAGTAAAATTAGAAAGAGAAAAACAGTCAACGCAGCATTTCTGCAGAAAAGCGATTTCTGGGGAGGAAGCCAGGATTTAAACGACAGTCACTTCCTGTTTTGTCAATATATACCTGTGAAATATTGACAAAGGTTAAAGATCGTGACTCCTTTCTTTTCTCTACCTTAAAGAAAATAGCCGATCCTCAGCAGATATGAGTGACTTCAGACCGGCAGACAGCTTATCAATCTTTCATCAGACCAACACGCTTCAATTTACTCACGCTAGTGTTTTAGCTGAAGTGTCCGTAAGGTTTAATTTTCTCCGCTTCACTCTTGAACAACTAAACAGTTTGGAAGCCAGACTCAATTTTAGCAGTACGAGAACCGTCTTCTTTAAAATGTGACTGTTTCAGATTGTACAAACGTTTACCCAATATTATCATGAGGTAATAATGTTAAAAATTATGATAAAAATGTTAAAAACGCTATTTGGAAGCATATGGAAGTTGACATTGTTGTAACATTACTGCTTGGTTATAGGAACGTTATCCAAACCATTTTAAATTCTGTGTAGATGATATTAAATGTTAAAATAACGTTCCACAACAGAATGTTTTCTGAGAACATTTAAAGAACATTGGTCAAGAACACGCCTGATGATCATTAATCTTTAAACAATCTATATGATTATATATGAGTTTATAAATTATGAGGCACCAGCTGCTGGGATTTAAACCTTCATTACATAAATGATTCTGGATAATCACTGAACCAGTAACCTTGACCATTTAACCCCAGTTAACCTGGTAATGTGCCATTTTAAATATGAATTTCATTTAGGATTTTTCTCAATTTAATTCAAATTGATTGCTGATATTGTCAACATATATACATA